>JANDJT010000092.1:16720861-16734652 GCA_024331685.1 Stegophilus panzeri | reverse complement strand
ATATAATATCTTTTAATATGGCTTGAATTAAGATGGTGAACTGAGAGTACAATTATAGTGTTACAATAATTCCACTGTTCATTTATTATATTACCAGAAACAGTATTTATTAAGGAAGAACACCTAAAATATTAATATAGATACAGATAGTAGCTGAACTCCAAATAAAGCACTAATAAGTTAATAGCTGCTGTATAAGCTATGAAATAATAAGTAAATAAGTAAAGTCTAATATACTGAAATGTTTGTAATGTTTTTATCATTGTTAATAAGTATTGCTGTTGCTTTATAATTGTTTACAGTTCATTATTAGTTATAAAGGTTGTGCAGTACAACACATGGATTACAAGGAATAGTTATGGTAAGTGACTATAAGTTACCAAGGAATTCTTCATAGCATATTAATAGAGCTTTATGAGGCATTATTAGAGTTTATAAAAATGCTTAACATTATTAAATAAATAAAATATAATATATTTATAAAATATAATAAATATTTTATATAATATAATATAATATAATATACAATTATTAACAACTTACAAAGAATTACAAGTTGCAAATTACAAATCAAAGTCAAAAGTCAAAGTCAATTCTATTTATATAGCACATTTTAAATAGTGCTGCACATCATGTATAATAAGAAATGCATTAAAATAGAGCATAAAATATAATTTAAATAAATACATATAAACAAATACTTACTATAAGAAAACGAACCAGATATAACTAGGACCAGCAGCTAGACAGGGCAGATTATAAATAAGCCTGAGAGAAGAAATAAGTTTTCAGAGACAATTTAAATGAATTTATTGTAGGGGAAGATCGAATAGAGGGGCAAGCTATTCCAAAGCCTCGGTGCCATTACAAAAAAGGCCCTATCGCCTTTGGAAGTCCCCTAAGCTGAAAAAAAAGCTTTGACAACAGAATTGATTTGTTTGTCAAACTTTAAACCTGAATCGAAGGTCACCCCCAAATTTTTAACCTGGGTAAGGATGTTGTCTTGTGGGGGGCCCAGACTACAGCTAAGACTTTCTATCAAATGTGAAGGACCAAACAGGATTGCTTCAGTCTTCTTCTCATTTAGCTGGAGGAAATATTCATTCATCCAGCCTTTTAAGTCCCTTTGACAGTCTAAAAGAGGAGTCAACAAATTTTTTCTAGATTTTAATGGGAGCTGTGTATCATCTACATAACAATGGTAGAAAACCTCGTGACGTTCAAAAATGGAGTGAATAAGGGAGCAAATATAAAGAAAATAAAATCGGACCCAGAATGGAGCCTTGTGGCACTCCATAGGTAATGAGGACGATGGTTGATGAGCAAGCTCCAGTTTCCACTAAAAACTCCTATTTGTAAGATATAAGAGAACCCATACTAGTGCAGCACCATGGATGCCGATCTCTTGTTTTAAGCAATTTAGGAGGATATGGTGATCAATGGTATCAAAAGCAGCGCTTAAGTCCAACAATACAAGGATGGCACAGTTTCCAGAATCTACAGTTAATAAAAGGTCATTCACTACTTTTAGGAGGGCAGACTCTAAAACCTGACTGAAGGGGGTCCAAGATATTATTACTAAGTAAGTAAGGGGAAAGCTGAGGTAGTACGACTTTCTCAAATACTTTTTGATAAAAAAATGGCAATTTTGAGAATGGTCTGTAATTTCTGGGATCCGTGGGTTCAAGGTTTGATTTTGATTTTAAGCAGTGGCTGGACTATAGCATGTTTAAAGCAAGATGGAACAGTACTGTTTTCTGTTTTTGAAATGTATGAAATTTGACCTGAAACAGGTGAAATTTGCGATCTGATACCAGTGATTTTATTTATAAAGAAGCTACAAAACTTCTCACAAGACTCCGCACCTGGATCGGGGCCTTCTGCTGAGAAATGACCATTTTTATTATATAATAATAATAATAATAATAATAATAATAAGAAGAAGAAGAATGATAGAATTACAAGAAGTACATTTATAATGACTTATGGATATAGGACTATTTTAATTAAAGCTCTCTCTGCACCAATTACAATTTTATTAGCAAAAATGCTACATTCTATTATCTATTGTGAATTAACAAACTGATGCATCGCATTGTACAAGAGAAGGAGTCACGTGATCAGAGTGAAGGGACCATTTGTTTTCATTGTGCTATCCTGCCATTAACTGTGGGAGGTAATTGAAATGAGAAGTGCACTATAACTGATATGTGTCACAGTGGGTTTGCTGACTTGTTAAACAAAATTGGATATTTTATTCATTCCTCTGTGGCATGCCATCCATCTGGGACCTCTTGGAGCCATTATGCGGTTGTGTTAGCCAAACACAGAAGGGCTCCATTCAACAGCTGGCAAGAGCACACATGTAAATTGCAGCATTTTACTCACAAAGCAGGCACTGGGTTTTGGCTTGACTTTGATATTTCTGTACACACTAATGTGACATATTTCACAGTAGTGATTATTTTTTCCCATTGTCAAATGGTATAAGATACTAAACCGGTGGCACTACATATTCATTCAATTTCAAATACTCTAAAGTTAAGGGATCTATATACATATATAATAGTTGTTATTTTAATTATTTATTAATATGTTCAATTTATATAGCACTGTTCTAACACCCAATGTTGCATTAAGTATTTAACACAAAGTAATACATTAAAAACCTTTAAGGCATAGAAAAAAAATATTCTGAAGAGAACATTTTGGTAATACTTTCTATGAAAGTCATATCTATAATGATATTTTGTCTGAGGGACCTGAGGGTGTGAGAGAGGATGGAAGGATGGAAAAGCTCAGAAAGATAGCCAGGAGCAACTTTAACAAATTGTATTAAAGTTGAATGACTGTACTGTATCATAAATTGGGACTTTATTACAAAAGCAACTCCTGAGCCTATATGCATATATATTATCTTTCTCTCAATTATATATTGTATTTATATATTATAAGCCAGGCATTGCAAGAAGCTAATAGTTAATAATAATAACCACGGTACTGGTGCTACAACAGGTGCTTTTATGTCACCTAAAGACCATGATATCAACTGAAGAATAGTTTTTACATTCCATATTTTTATTCTTGCACAATATCTTACAGCACACGTTTATACATTCTCTGTGTAGCATTATGTTGAATTATGACCACAACAACTCAATATTTTGTTAAACATTTTTTAACTGTTAAAATTATTTGATTCGTGATTACTTATCATTTGTTGAAATCTATGATCTATGCTGCAGCATGTATGAGGATGTGCAAACTAAGAATGTCATTCTACAAAGAAGCTTTTGCATATGACCATGAAGTTTTTGAATCTTAAATCTTGATATCTTCAACCTCATCTGTTGCACATACAACCACAAAAACTAAGGAATTACAATGCTCAGTTTAATCATGGAAATGTATACAATTACATGGAGCCTTTAGTGCTTTATAGCCAGCATTCTACTGGATAAATTGTCTTCAGCTGGCATTTTGCATGAGGGACGCCACTTTGATGTGAGTCCTTGCTGATTGTAAAATAAGATGCTGTGATGGAGGTGCTCAGGGCAAGAAAGCCACATCAATCACCTGTGCGAGTGAACCCTGAGACAGACGAACCTTAACCGCAACCGGCAAAGTGCATTCCACACTTCCCCTGTCCACTTTGTCTGAATATTACAAAACACACATGCTTTTGACATCTGCTTCATTTCATCAGCTCATCTTGCTTGTTCACAATGCAGCATCCGGGGCAGGTAATGTATGTCTATATCTCTGATGAGAGTAGCAACCCAGAGTGACGAAACTCAACCAGCATGTCTTCATTAGAGATTCCACTAACAAAAGGACATGTCCCTCTATGTATGTCTTTGTGCACCAGTGTTTGTAGTATGACAATTTACCTAAGACACTACAGTTTTCTTGCTTAGCCTGTGTTGTAGAGAGATTATAAGGGGATCACTTATGTTTTGGATTAGATTACCCTGTGGCTCAGTTTAGTTTTTAGGTGGATTAATGCAACTCTCAATGCTGTTATGAGGGATTTTAAAGTAAGCCCTCCTCTGTGTTCATGCTGCAATGAGTGACATTTTTTTGGTTGATGTTGAACTCCATGAGGACACTATAGAATAGGATTATGGGAAAATGCCAATAATGTAATATAACTTGGCTACAAACCACACTGAGGATGTAAAGCATGGTTCAGCTATATTGTAGAAACTCATGAAAACACTGTTGATTTCACTGTTGATTTCAACACCCCCCCCACACCCTATTTCCCTAAGACAAAATGAGATGATCAAGTTTCAGCTTGAAAAGTGTTTTTGGAAGAACATGGTGGTGGAATTCTGTGTTTGCTCATAATCCTTTAAATAGGCTTTGGGAACCCAAAACAAGCTGTTCATTGTAAACTCTTGTTGCGTTGAGGACAAGTTTTCCTACTTCAGGTAATTCCTTTCGGATTAGCACGGCTTCAGATTTGTACATGGTAGGATTATATTAAAACAACATCTGTCAAGAAAAAATGTCTCACCAATGGCAATACAAGGACCAGGCCTGCCCTTTACCTATACAGCATTCACCACATCTAATAAACCACCTATATGTTATACAGTGCTAGCTTGAAGACTGTTCAGCACACCTGCTTGTCTAATATTGTGTGTATAGGGAACCACCCTGAGTCAACAGCTCCTCTCTATGATGACTGTCAAAGATGAGACTGAGTTAGGGAGGATCACAAAAGTCATAGAACAAAAGCAAAGGAAGACATATAAAAGAAAAGAAAACAAAACTGCTGTTGTGAAATTATTGGTTAGAGAGAAAAACACACACACGCACACCCACACACACACACACCCACACACACACACACACACACACACAGGAAGAACCATACATCATAGCTCTCCAGCCACCTGTAAGCTCACCCTCGCCTTGTTGGACGTCTGAACGTCTGGTCTCACTGGGAGGTGGTTCAGAGGGTGAAGGATTAGCTCAAGCTGCCCAGGCCAAACACTCACGGAGCCAATCCAAAAGACCAGCTCCAGGCCCTGAGCCCTCCAGCTAATCCAACCCCAGCTGCACCCAATCCGTCTCGACCTGGCTCACAGCCCTAAGCCCTTCATAAGAGGCTTGGAGAAGTCCAACAACCTGTCAGGCTGAGGACTTAATTAACCATGCAAAGTCAACCTGGCTAATTGAAAAGATAAGATTTTCTCAAGTGCAACCATAAGAGAGGACATGTTCAACAAATCCTATTGCCTGTTCTTTTTATCTCCTGTTGTTTTTACCTGTTATAAACTCCCAGGACCTGTTGGCAGGTCCAGACTTATGTTTTTTGCTCTGCTAAAACATATCTTTCATGTTAGTTTAACTGAATAAGCTGAGGGCTAAATTCCTGGTAAAAGGTTTGTGGTACTCAGTGATCTTAGACATAAATAAAGAATTCCATTATTAAAATTTGTTACAGTTAAACCCCCAGGCCATATACGTTCATGGGGGATTCAAAGAGTGTTCATTATTCTTTATAAATGCGTAGAATGCCTACTGTGTAATAAATAAATCAGCAGTCTAAATTAAATTCTATATTAAATTAGTTGTTCAAACATACACAGCCGAATAAAAAGCTTTTCTTCCCCGTTGAAAGTTAACAAAAACAGGCGAAGGACACATGTTCAACTGTGCATGAACTTGTTTGTTTGTGCAAGGTGAGCCTGTGTCAAAATTCAGCTAGTACGGAAGAGTTTTAGGAAGGCACTGCTAACTGGATAACTTTGTTGAGGTAAAGCAGAGTCTATCTTGACCTTGCTTGACCCCTTCCCTCTCCATTAACATGGAGTGTTTAAGCCTGCCATCTCCTTTCCACCATAATGTGTTTAGAAATGTCACGTGCGCCCCCCTCCCCACCACCCCCATGCTCAATCAGCATAATGTGTTTGACTGAGCTGACCCTCTTTCCCCTCACTGTAATGTATGTAGAACTGTCATATAGTCCAACACCATTCAATCACTATAATGTGTTTGAGTATGCCAATATCGTCGCGCCTTAATGCACTGGAATCTAATAACATTCCCCTTTCCTTTAACAGAAAGTGTCAAACATTACTAACCTATAGACACTGATGAGCAGATATGCAGTCCCTCTTAAGGTGAACTTGAATGTTCTCTGAGATTCAGTGTAATGTATAACCTGTCCCTGTGACCCCATGGCTGAATAACCGCAAGACTGCACCAAGACATTTCAGGTGGATAATAAAATTTTCCACTTCTTTACCCTCCTCATTTTCTTCTCTCTGGCTAGTTGTCCTTCTATTATACCTGATCCTGTCCACTGAAAATAATCTTGCAGTGAGAGTTACTCAAGAAAAGCATGGTATCTGTTTCCACACATAAAGTCTTAGTAAATTTATCTAAGCATATTTTAAGTGAGGTTTACATGGCACCAAGGATTATTCTCATGAAAAAATGTAAGTGACCTTAACAAGCAGTTTTCATTTTTCTTAATAAGTAAATTTTACTCAGACTTTAGTTAAACTGCACAAATAAAACAAGGAAATCAAATGTTTGTTTGTAAGAAAAAAATATACGTATCTACTTCATGCAATAAAGCTCAAATGAAGTATATAAATGGCCAAGAACCACCAATTCTCACAGAAAGAAGACTTATTACTGACATTGCAAATGGCCAACCATGTTTACTCAATACAAGATGTCATGCCACAAACTTTTTCCAATCTATTGATATATCTTGTTTTGAAAATCTTAGCATCATATTGTACAAAAGTACTGATTTACAAACGTTTGGACAACCAATGAGACTGCCCCCTTCATATTTCTGAAGCTTGTTCCCCAAAGATACCAACTTGCCCGCAGTACTACTCTGTTGTTGCACTTCATGCACTTTGGCCAACCCTTTCCTTCTCACCTCAACTAGAAAACACACACTCACTCTCACACTCGTTCAACCCCTCCTCCCTCTGGTCTGCCTGTTTTTGTGGCTGAGATAGAAACACAATGATCCGTAGCTGAGATGGCCATGTTCCAGTATGCTGCAACTAATGGCGTGTAGCTGTTAACCTCCAGGGGTCTAAGCTCATGGCAGCCATGGAGCTCACCCACAAAGAAGTGGCTCATAATTATTATAGGTACTAAATTCTCAGATTAGGATAAACCTGAGTGTGAAATCTAACTCCATTTTCCAGTAATATCTCCACATAATGATATACCACAGAAGCATTAACAACAGACGGTCTTGAGTACTTTCTATTGTGAGACATGATTTTTATGCTCCACAGACCAAACATGGAAACGTGCATGAATGCTGATTTTATCTCAGCTGAGTGCATTCTACAACACTTCATATCCACTTCAAGGCTAATGTGGAATCCAGACTTCTCAATACACCAAAACGTCCCTTGGCACCAATACCACCATTAGCAAGTAATGGGGCTCTGTTTTATATCACCCAGAATGCTTATAGAATCAGGAGAAATAACTTGACCCTTTAAACAATGACCTTTTTCGCTCAATTTGACCTTTCTGAGCAACACATGGACACGTGGTTTGCAAGACTTAGATATCAAGTTAGTATAAGTGTGAGTGTGAATATTAGCCTGAAGTGAGTGTGTGAGTGTGTGTGTGTGTGTGTGTGTGTGTATGTATATGTATATATATATATATATATAATGTGTGTGTGTGAGGTAGCTTTCAGAGGAGGAGATCCATGTGGTCCTCCTGTGACTGTGGAGGGCCTGACATTAATAAAGCTCAAATCGGCTCATATAAACACTTCATTGTTCTTTGATGTGGTGTCCCAGCCTTGCAGACGGTGAGCCATACATCATCCTGAGCCACACACGGGGGCCACGGCTGCAGTCTTCCAGTCTACCCCCCACTAGCCGGACAGAACTTTATAATATTCTCCAAAAATCACCTTTCCAGAAGCTTTAGCTACAGGTCAATAATGATAGGCTGTATTCGAATGATGGTCTACAGTAGAAGTGATGAAATTAACTTCCAGCACATAGGTCATTCGGTAGATAAAGCATAAACCAATTAAAAAAAACAGCAGCACTGGGCCTCATTTATTAATCTGTTAACAAAGCGGTATGTAAAAGTTTCTGTAGGCCAAATCAGTCTAAACTCTTGGTAGATTTACAAGCGTTTTGGTATGCTGATAAATGGCAATCATTTATTGACACCCACAAAACTCCATGAAAGGGAATGCTCACAAAGAGCTGAAAATAACAAACTGATGAGTAAATGGTGAAATAGGAAAGTAATGGATTATCTTCCAGTAATGCAGCTCAGCCAACGCAACGTGTCGGCTACCACAGACACACACTTTCAAACAATTAGTATATCATTAATTTATAAGTGCAACTGAAATTGGCTATTTAAACTTGTCAGCATAATCGGCTATATATACATTTGAAGAAACATATTCCACATATACGATTTGATCAATCAAGGTTTACATTAGTGAGTACCCTTACATGTAAATTTACACAAACTCAGAAGATCTCACAGGATGTGAAAGTTTTTCTGAACTACCTGGATTTTCATGAATACAACATTTCTTGTATGAATGTATTTGTTTCTGCAAACAATTTACTAAACTTATGCGTATCCAGTTTTAATAAATGAGCCTATTATTTGTTGTTGGTAAAGGGTAAAAATGATTTGTTTGGTATTATTGATAAAACTAATGTCTGTAAACAAGAAAGCTACAAGTTAGTAATGTTCCAAAAGAGCCCAAGCCTAGATTTGGAGAGTGAAGGTTGGCTTAGCACTCTTTGACATTTGTCTTGTTATGGTGCCAGAGTTTCACATTTACTTACAGTGTATGATCTGATGGTTATCACACTCTTAGGTTTTTCAAAATACATTCATTCATTCATCTTCAGTCACCATTTTATAATGAACATTGTCCCAGTGTATCCCAGGGTAAGAGTTTATCCCAGTCTGACCCTGGAGGGGATTCCATTGCACCATGCACACACACTTGGGCAAGGTATTGTAGCCAATCCACCTACTAGCATGTTTTGGAAGGTAGGAGGAATCTAGAGTATGGGAACTAATTGCAGGAAAATGCACACTGTTAACAATTGTCTAAAGTACATCCTCTCTTATTTCAGTGTAATTAGCTCATCATGTGCATGCTGCTTCACTGAGTGATACTTTCGCCTGAAAGGTAGCACTGCTGAAATCATCCTCACCACAAAGTCCTTCAGCAGTATTTGAACAGGGGTCACTGGTTCACCTCAAAACCCCTAATGGACATAGGGCAAAAAAGTGAGGGTCAAAATGTCATGTTTGCTATGCCTGGGGCTTATCACAACACACCAATAACGGAGACACATAGAGCTGAAAGATCTCACGTTTGGACAAGCCGCTTCTTATCAACATGAGAGAGAGGGTGGGTGGACAATAACAGCAGGTTGAAAGAAAGGTAATGTCACAGACAGACAGAAATTAGTGAATGAAAGAAACAAGAAGAAGGTACTTGCTGGAGATGGATCCGAGACACTGAGCGAGCTGGAAGGAGCGAGACATACACAAACAGAGTCAACAATGCAAGAGAGACAGAAGGAGGCGAAATGTGAATGAGCTGGTTCTTATCAGTGTGTGGACAGAGACAGGACAATAAGGTGCTGACAGACTGTCCTGATTGGTGTCCTCTATCAATCACTGAGGACCATCAGTCAGTCTGTTGACGGAACGACTGGTTACAGGCTCATCCACACCCAGGCCTTCAGGCTGCCCAAGAAACCCCCAGTACATGCAGGAGCGTTCTATACTGCTGCAAGTTTTAATCAGTTCTCGTAAGATTTCAACTTGTCACATTGTATAAGATGATCTCAGTAAAATTTTGACTAAATTCAATTACAGACTGTCAGATAAGATTTTCTCCATGTCCGAATATACAATGAAAATCCTTAAAGAAAATGACTATGTTTGGCTTATTTCATCAATTAAAGTGTGATCTGGGGTAGTGCAGAAAATGGGCTCGCATAAACAAAAAGATAATATAAAGAAAGCTTCGGGTAATAAGGATTTTTTTTGTCTGTGAGTATGTTACCTTTGATATTTTTGCTGTTGCCACTAAGATATTTGTAGCCATCCTTTGTAGCCGTAGCCATTTCACATAATATTATACAGTCCTCTGGTAGCTTTTAGACAAGTGCGCTGCTCACACTTTGAGATTTTGACTTAAAGATTTCTGACACTGCCAGAACTTTGTCATCAGCAATTTAGAGCTATGACACCAAACCAGTCATCGGTGAGCATGTAACATTATTTGTTTTAAGAAAAATTAAAAAAAAAAACAAAACAAAAAAAACCCCCCAAATTCAGCTCATGACCAAAGAAGTCTTTTGTGAAATTGTTGTCTGTGACAGCATAATCAGGCTTAAAACCATACAGTATATATACAGTAATATACAATTGGGATGAAAGTCTGTCAATTATCTGTATTGAAATTTTTTTTTTTCCCATATAACTAATAAAAAAACAGTAAGTAATTTGGGCAAACCATTCACATGGTGAATTTTTGATATTTTCTACTATATATAGTTCTGAAAGCTGCAGACTTTCCTGAAATGATTCTCTTTTGCATGTCAATATCTTGTTAGCCCCAAAAGTCAAAAGGAAGAAAGATTTCATAGGAAGACTTCATTCTATAGCACAGGAGTATCACAGACATTTTTGACAGCTGGTATCAGATTACAAACTGAATAGATATCATGTCCATTTTGCTATGGCACTTACTCCTTACCAAAAACAGTATATGATAGGTAAAGTCTGGTTTAGGCTTTGTCAGAACTGTTTTTTGAGAGCTGCCCAAAATAAATTTCAGAAAGCCCTTAGCATTCAACTTGTTTCGGAACAGTAGGAAGATCTCACCTGTCTATCAAGCCATGGGGCGGGTTTTTATGAAATAGCAAAAAGTAATAGGTGAAAGTGCACATTTTGTAGTTGTCTGTTCCAATAAAATTGTGGTTCATTTAAAGAAAAGGTCATCACTGAGGAGGTAAGCTGCCGATTTGGACGCTTCGGTTTTGGACGCTTGTTTTTTCCATACCGCAGCACTCTTCCATATTCAAAGACCATTTCTGACACTTAAAGGCATTGGAATCATAAATCAGGCTTAAGGGCTGATTTGTATTTTTGCAAAGGTCCATTTAAACATATTTGTACCAAAAACCAAGCTGCAGAGAATAGGTTTATGGGTAGGTATCTTTCACAGAGGCTTGGAGACATGAGTCGACATGCAAAACCAGACCCAAAGTAAAAGCAAAATGATTTTGGAGCAATTTGATGATGTGTCAGAAGACACTTAAAATTTTTAAGAACCTTATATGACTCATTGTCAAACCATTACAAAACCAGTGAAATGAGAATGAATACTTAGAGGATGTTCTGGGTTGGAAAATGGAAGGTAATATGAGACAAATGTCAATATCATATTGACACAAATAAGTAAATATAACTAAATCCAGTTTTATTGAATACAGTGTTTTGCTTCTTCTATCCATTATCTCTACCACAGTTCACAGAAAAATAAGACTTTCATTTTTGTTTTTGTATTTTGTACATTTTGGATTGGTACATGCAGCCCTGTGCAACAGCACACTGCATACATCAAAATTTCATTCCAGTTTGAAACTTGGTGTTGGAAGCATACATGTATGGGAATGTTTTGCTACTTGAGGGTCTGGAAGGCTCTTCTTTCTGTAGCTGTATATCATGAGCTCTCCCTGTGAGACTTAAAAGAGGTTTGGTCATGCAACATGTCAGCGTTCTAATATGCAGAAATAAATCAACAACAAAATGAAGATGGAAGAAATTTCATGTTTCAGTGGCCAGGTTTTGACCTCATTCCCACTGAAACGTTGTCATGTGATGTAAAGCAGGCTGTTTGAGCAAGTCGTCCCAAATACATACATATGAACTGATTCATATGTGTAGTGGAATAACCTGAAATAATGTCTAACCCATGAAGAGGACTGATCAACAACTACAGAAAGCATTTTATCTAAGATTACTGCGCTACTAGATGCACAGTATGTGCATTTATTTATTTGTTTATTTATTTATTTATTTATTTTCATTTTTTCAGTATCAGTATCCTTAACTACATTCTTAAATAAATTGAATCCTCAAGGGTTCTTTTCATTGTAAAAGGACCGTAAAAGGATTGTACAAGGAGCCCTCATCTATAGGGAAATAGGGGGAGACAAAAGGAATAATCCATCCATAAATGCTCTGGATTTGACAGTGCATGTGCTTAATCCAATTGTTGACTAAAGATATAGTACTGCTAAATGTATTTATGTTTAAATAAGATTATTTAAAATTCCATTCATTACTTCTGTGATTATTGCCCAAGTTATTTAATGAAATTGCCATCTAATACATATGTAAATTTTTAATAACATTTTATAGATTGTAAGAATTGGTGGCGTAGCTTTAGGGTCCTTAGTTCGATCTTTTAATCGTGGCTTGACCACTTCATTTTTAAATGAACAAAGTTGCATGTTTCTGCTGACAGATGTTCTGCAGATTATAATCTGTAACAGCATATTACTGCTGTATATCCATCAGTGACTATCGATGGGTTTTTTTGCAGACCCGTCATTGACCTGAGCTCCAAGGTCTGCTGAAGTTGGCCCATCAATGGTATTGATGTCCATTTGTTCCAGTTCAGATTGAGTTAATTGGATAATGCACATGCAGCAGATTACCCACAAAGCAGTGCAGTGGCTGGTATGGACATTAATCTCAGTGGGTTTCTGTAGAAACTTACTGAGGCTGCAGTAAGTGATTATCTGATCAACTATCTAATGCTCCTACTATACACCAGAAGTGGTTGGTATAGGCTAGTCTTTCAAAGATAAAAGGTCTCATTTTTCACATCCACATCAGATTATTTGTTGTTAACAAATGGCAGATTTAAGGAGAATTATTTGGGATTACTGTGGAACCAAGCACAACAGCACCACCAATGCTCAAAGCTGGGACTGATTCTTTCTAGCCTAGACTGTAGAATCACACAGTCAGTTAGTTACAGCCATGTCAGGTGAAACATTTTCTAGACTCGGTGGTGAATGAGAAGGCACACGTGAAATACAGTCTTGGGAGTCATGAACGAGGATGAGGTGAACTTTTTACTCTATAATCTATAAACTCTAAAATGACTTTGGAGAAAAAACTAATAATAGATACACAAAGTATCCATTGAAAGTACATACTTTTCTGTTTACCATGTTTGGTATTCAGAGGACAAACAGCATGAACCCAGCATGAATCATTATGAACTTAAAACACACCAAAAAAAAAAAAAAAGTTTTTTCCATTGTTCAAGCCTAAAGGTTCCATTATTGAGCCACTAATAGAGTTATTAAATTTTAGCCTTCCATCTAATATCATGACCAACCGTCACTGATATACATAAAAGTTTTCACCATGTAGTTTTTTTTGTTTTGTTTTGTGTTTTAGCTCTTTGTTCTTACTTCACCAGGCCTAATGTATACTACCATCATTCTAGATGCACACACACACACAAACACACACACACACACACACACACACACACACACACACACACACACTACTCTCAACAGGGCTTGGCGGAGCAGCTAACAACCGACAGGACCAATTTTCTGCTAATTGGAGCTCCGGAAATTGCACCTCATTTTATTTTACTGCTGCTCAGATGGAGAGACATGTGATCCACTATGACTCCCACCAAGCCTCTGGACTGCAGGTGGGGGGGTGTGTGTGTGTGTGTGTGTGTGTGTGTGT
>JANDJT010000092.1:16669817-16720761 GCA_024331685.1 Stegophilus panzeri | reverse complement strand
GTGTGTGTGTGTGTGTGTGTGTGTGTGTGTGTGTGTGTGTGTGTGTGTGTGTGTGTGAGAGAGAGAGAGAGAGAGAAAGAGAGAGAGAGAATGTGACACTAACTATTTTTTTCACACACAGGTGCAGGAGGTCAGGCCTCTGGACATTAATATGGCTTAAATACAACATGAACTCTGCCAGGGGCCAGGCACACGGGGGGAGAAATCACAAGGCAACGGCTCCCATTGTGGTTTTTCATCACCAAACCCTAAAACCGCCGTGCTAATTCAATTGATCTTCATTTTTTTTTTTAACCCCACAAGGGCAATGGTCAGCCAATTTCTAACAACTGTCACAATATTTTAGAAATCACAAGACACCCCTAAGTATTCAAACATGCTGTATTTATATACTTGTCACCAAACCCAGTTCATCACTGCTAATGTGGAATTATGTCATGTGATGGCTATCGGCTTCTGACTCATGTGGACTGGGATAATGATGAGAAGATCAGCTTCAATGCTGTAATAATAACATTTCTAAGGGGATTATTCTATTAGCCATGACCTGAGACCTCTATGGGGAAATGTGCTACTTCCTGATTCCAAGATTCTGTAAAGGCAAAAAGTGGTATATAAAAAAAAAAACATATAGCCCTGTTACAGTAAATCTTTTTTTTGTTTTGTTTTATAAGACTATTTCTTATGAGAATTATTTAAATAAAAATCAATGGTATGGGAACCCTTTAAGGTTCTGGGTACAACATTACAACAGATAGTTTCCCTTTCAAAAAAGCAAAAAAGGTTCGAAGTAGAAGCGCATTAGAAAGGGCCAAATGAAGCAAAAAAATGGACACGTGTTTCAAAAATTCGAATGCAAATAATACAAATTAGAAAAATATATGAAATAAATAAAAAATGTTAAATATACATGCAATTATTTTGTGCTAATTTAACTTTAAATTTAAAAGTTTAATTTTTTAAATTTAAAGGGCATATTATTTATCTTCCTTGATGGTTTTTTTTTTTTTTTTTTCAATCTTGGGACAGAACATTTTAAAATAATTCTTTGTTTGTTGTATTCTGAATTCGCACTGCCATTCTGTTACAATATAACTATACAAGAAAATGATATTTTAACATTGTAATTTTTTTAATTCCAGCTATTGGAATCTTTTAAGAGGATTTGATTATTTAATTTACATCTTTGGTAGATATTTAAGTCCGATTTTCGTCTCTTCTCTCTTCTTTCTTGTCCTATACAGTAGAAACAAGCTGAGTGACAACGACAAAAAAAAAAAATCATACTGTTTCAGATTATTTCTTATGTCATGAACATCCTCTAACATACAGGGTGTCCCAAAAGTCTCCATACATGTTGGAAATTTACACTTTTTAGCGAAATGTCCTCCAAATTTTTTCATATTTAGTTTATATAATGTATATTTTTCAGATAGCCTTTAAGAACCACTATTGACTAAAGAAGAACGTATTAAAATCATTCTCATGGCTGGATCGGGAAGCTGTCGCAAGGTTGCGATGGACTTTAACAGGAAACATGGTAAGCACATCACACACGACACTGTTGCCAAACTTATTAACAAATTCAAAAAGACCGGAAGTGTTGTGAACCAACCGATATGCGGACGTCCACGAACACCCACTGACAAAGGCACAACCCACGTGGTGCTGGCAAGCATAGTCCCCTATATATATAGACTTTTGGAACACAGTGTAATACCATATTCCCAAATAAAGAAACGAAATAAAGGTTTTCCAGTGATTCTACATTTTGAATCTGTTGCACTGTATGTGTGAGGTTTATAAACTGGAGTTCAAGGATCCTCAGGAGGCCCCAAAGCCCAACATGACCAAGTGATTCATTCATTCATTTATGTTCATTTTCTCATGGTCAGAGTCATGCTGGATCTGGCGCCTATCCCTGGAATAATCAGCCTCTGGATGGGATGCCATTCCATCGCAAGGTGACCAGATTTTGGGAAATAAAAATAAATGTATGGTGTAAATGAGAGCTTCACATTCATAGTCATGCCACTATGCAGTTTTGATGACTGCAAATGTTTCCATTCCTAAAGGTTGGTGCAGGCTATAATATAATATAGCTATTGAGTCCTCACTAGAAAGCACTTAAAATTCTCCTTGCTTCACTATATTTTTTAAATCTTATTCATTCTTTTTGTCTCCATATCTCAGATTTTTTTCATTGCACTGGTTCCTCATTTTCACTCTCCTCTTTCTGTCCTGAACTGTTTGTGTCTCTGCCTGCTCACATTATTGTTCGAGGACTTGCAGAGCTCACCATCTTGCAGAAGAGATGTCAGGAATGTTTATTCGGGATGCGTGAGGTTCACCAAATCTTTGACAGTTTATATTCTTATGGAGGGAGTAACATTACTCCTGGCGGTTAGAGTTCTACATGTTTGCTTCCAATTTAATGGTAGTGAATGGGACATTTGACGGAGCATCTCAGTGAGCTATTTCCCTGGGGTCGGAGCCAACCCCTATGTGGTGGGAATGCACCATTCAGAATTTATTTACTGTGGGACTGGGGCAATAAATGAGACCACCAAACCTAATGAGAGGGATATTAGGTTGAAAATGTGCTCTCGCAGCCACACACATACTCATACGGTCTACACAGTGGTGCATAAAAGTACACACCCAGACTGAGAAGCATGCTTAGCTGACCTTCGCTGACATTCACACTTGGTCATGCATTCCCAAATGGCTCATTTCTGATGCAGGATCAATTCACTCAGGTTTTAACACTGAATCTCTCTCTGATCGATACCCAGACAAAGCCAAATACACATGATTATTGGTGACTCTAACACAGTTTTAACCCCCACTCATCAGCAGCTTGATCAATGAACATTTCCCTCATGTGCGCATCAAAATGTTCATCAGAGACATGTTTGCCAACGTTGCTCTTGTAAAGCATGCAGGGGCTTTGTATCACTGACAGAGTGGAGTTATTGAGTGTTTGACCTTTCCTTTATGAAATGCCAGCAGCAAGGTTCAGCACTTAAATAAATCCCCTTTTCCTGTTAAACCACCAGGGTCTGGTAACAGAACCTCTCTTTATCGATCCCTGGAGTTGCACACCATGATGCACAGATTCAATCACGTACTTTAAAACATATTGTCCTTTACTACAGGTTCTCTCATCCCTCATTCCTGTAAGCACACATTGTACTATTTGTTATACTTGTAAAAATAATTTAACTGCTAAATTCCTGTTATAATATAGAGAATTAGAAAGAGTTTCTCAATTCAATGCAAATTAGTTATGACTATGAGTAAAGCACCAAATCCAAACATGTGTCTCAAATGGTTCCACAAGTTCTGTAGCGTGTGTGGTCTGACGTTTCTTCAGTTCCCCACTTATAACTTTAGTTTCTACCTCTAATTCGTTCCCATTTACTATTTGACACACAAACCTAGAAGAAATTCTCATAACCGTGGTTTCATCCTATCATTTATAACCTCATTAAATGTGTATAGAGACATTATGAAGAACAATTAAGCTTGGAAGGAATAATACAGATTGTTGGTGCTTCTTGTGACTTAGCATTCATGACTTAGCTTATGACAAAAAAAAGTATGTTTTGTACTAACAGGGTTTTTATCTCAATGATATTCTTAGTTTTTGATGGAAGACAACATAAGCACTTCTGTAACTCGCTCTGCATAAAGCTGTTTGCTAAATACTGCAAATGTAAATGTTTGTTTTGGTAACATACCAATGAAGCTAGTAGAAAACCTAGCACCCAATGTATAAATCAAACAACCAGGTTTAACAAGTTAGCTTTAGAAGCTATATATAGCTACAACTGTTTCTTACAGAATGCTGCAGGAATGGGTCCTACAACCCGGAAATGACTTAGCATTTTAACACTTCCGATTCCATCGTTCCGAAGGCATTGGGTTTTTGGTTAAATGCCTAAAATAAATTCTGTGGTTAACACAAGCTCAAGATATTTTCACGTTTTATTATATGACATGAAATACATCAGTAATACCCCACTCGTGATTTTGTTAAGCTTTTATGTGTCTTGAAAAAGGAAGTTGCTAACAAGTGGCTAAATGGGATTATACTCATGCTCTTGCAAACTTTTCCAATTCAAACTTTCCAACTTCTAGATTTATTAATTTATAATATTTTCCAATTGTAGTGTCTTTTCCAAATTGTAGTGCTATAAATTCTATCGTAAGCATAGTGCTGGTGACGTTGAAGTCATGGGACTGTGGTAAAAACTTTACCTTTTTACTTCTGGCGATTGTATTTAGGCTTCATAACTTCATTCAATTCATAAAATTTGTGTTCATTTGTGAAGATTATCTTGGTGAACAAAACGTGTAAGAATCATAAACTTTTGTTGGTCACAGAGATTATTTTCTGCAATAATCCAAAAGCTAGTGGAACAATCCTATTGGCTTTTTTTTCGAGGAAACCAGGGTGATGCTAACTTACGGGATGGCCGACAAAATACATCATCCTTACAGCACTCGCTATTGGCGCTAACTGGACAGTGCATGCCCACAAGTGACAACAGTAGCGGTCACTACACGCCCACAAGTGGTTGCTTCATGCCCACAAGACACAACCATGAATGACTTGTCATTTTCCAAGTTATTACTAAGTCCAAGATATTACGTTGCTCTCCTCTTGACTTATTTGTGCCACTCCACTGATTTCTCAAAAGTCTATTAGGAATAGAAGAAGTCATGTGAGTTCAGTGTGAGAAAAAAAATACTCATCAACTGCTTTCAGCTAATTAGGAAATGCTTCACTAGCTCTAAACACATCTGTGGCCTCTGCATTGCCCTCAAAACTCTCCTAGTTCTGTTTTTGTTTTGTTTCGCTCTGCCTCCCATCTCCATAAGAGCTAAGGGTCATTCAGTAAAAGTATTTTCAATCTGACACCTCTCTCCCCCTGTCTATCTTACTGTTCTATCTCTCTTTTCCCCTCTGTCTCTATTTGCCTTTCTGTTTCTCTCTCCCTTCCTTTGAGTGCATGTTATTAAAGCAGATGTCCGTGAGTAAAAGTGGTCTGTTGCGAATGATATAGCCATCCATCAAAGCGAGTGGTATGTGTCTCCCGAGGCTCACTCTCCTCTTCTGGCCTTAATGAAGTACACCAATCACTCAAAGATCTGTTCTCCCACTGTGTGTGTGGGCTCGACCGCCATAAAACACCACTCAGAAACCCATTCGCATGAATGCCTACTCATGCTCAGGGACTAATAAGGTTTAATGCTTTTAAAACACACTCAGAATGGATTCTAGCTATAAATCTGTTTGTAGAATAAAATGAGAAAATAGAAATTGAAGAATATGTGGTGTAAATGTCAAGAATATACTCAAAGTGGATCTTTATTTGGGGGTATAAATATATATGATTATGTCCTAAACCCTTTCATTTAAGGCCCCTCTTTACAGCATTGCATAATTCTTTTTTCTTTCCCCTCCCCCCATTTTTTCCCTAGAGCATTTAATAAAATGTCATGTCAAAAGTCAGGAGTTGATATTAGAGGTTTTATATAGTGCAACCTTTTCTCTTCATAAAAAAGGAAGAAAGAATGGACCTCAATTAATATTATAATTATTTAATGAGTATTATGTACTCATAAAGTACCTTTAAAATTCCTATTCATTTAGGTGACTGTAGTCTACATAGATGTCCATGTGCTCCAGAATTATTGGTACCCTTTTTGAAAAAATGAACAAAAATGATTGCAGCCTATATAATAAACGTTATATGAAATTGAAAATTTCCACTCAAACCATAGGAGAAATTACGTATCCCATTAAAACAGTTTTGTGAATAACAATAATTTAAATAAATGCACAAAATGAGTCATTATTAAACAAACATAAAAACAAACCCAACACCACAGTCTACAGTTTACTTTTAACCATGCTCTGTAGGATGCACACATGTAAAATCACATGTAAAATCACCCATTACTACAGTATGTGTAAAACTAGAGTACTTTCAACACAGATGGTTGTTTAGCTGCACAAATTAGGTAATGGATCAAAAAAAAAAAGAAAAAAAAACACAAGCAGTTAAAAGTACAATTAGGGTAATAGCAAAAAGTTTCATATATCTGATACAAATTGGAAATTTTCCAGGAATTGGAATTGGATCATGCTGCTCTCGCCACACAGATATTTCAGAAAGAGACCCAGTGTTGGTATTCTCTTCAGGGCAGGTGTCACAAAATATTAGTTGTATGGGTGCAGATAATTTCTCATTATGTCATCATTGAGACCTCATGATATAATCTCAACCCTAATAGGGTTGGTAAATGGTAAATGGTCTGCACTTATATAGCGCTTTTATCCAAAGCGCTTTACACTGTGTCTCATTCACACACACACACACACACACCAATGGTAGCAGAGCTGCCATGCAAGGCGCTAACTTGCCATTGGGAGCAACTTGGGGTTCAGTGTCTTGCCCAAGGACACTTCGGCATGTGGAGTCATGTGGGCCGGGAATCGAACCGCCGACCCTACGATTAGTGGACAACCCGCTCTACCGCCTGAGACAGAGCCGCCCAACCAACCATCACTGGACTTATATAAAATAAATCTTTTAGTATTGTTATAAATATTTACCAAAACCAAATGTAGATACAGTTCACATGAAGACTTAGACCAGGTTTATACTTGACTCATGACTTCTATGCACTTTTTGTGCAGCTGGAGGATTAAAAAGCAGTACCCACTACAGGATTGGTCAGAGCAACTGTTACATTCCTCCGCAACAACTGAAATATTTACTTCAACCATTTCCTCTGGACAGCAAAGTAAACAGTGAAGATGGCTGGAGTTGGGGTGGTTATGATAACGCGACAAGTTCTATAAATTTCCCTTCAAAACATTCCACTAATATTGTAGTAGTTGTTGTTGTTTAATTCCCTTTTTCTTTTTCTTCAGTGGCTTCTATTGTTGTTTTCACACACAATGGCTGCCATGCATGGATTTGTCAGTCCGATGCTTCACTTCCCCCATTGTTTATGCTGGTATTGCACAATGCTCATGCATTTAATTTTTTTTTATCAGATGTGCACAATTGGCCCACCAAACGGATTCAGGATACGTGCTGCAGCCATCTTGTGTACATGTATAAGGTATAAACTCATCCGTACCAATTCGCTAAATTCTCTTTTTTTGATACATATAACTTAAGTTGCACATTTCCTGCAGGTAAAAATGGATGTAATTGTACTGTGTGGAAATGAATCAATGCATCTACTGTACACTCACACACACAAATCAGAGCAATGCAGCAATGCAGTGGCAGACAGCAGGTCAATGCAGCACTGAAACCTTCTTTCCAGACTGAGCAGTACAGTGCAGCAGCTTGTACACAAACCCACCCTCATGAAAATGTCGATGCAGCTAAAGCACTTATTGCGATACTTGTTAAAGAAAAGTACACAAAGCACCTTGATCATAGGTTCAGAGAATTTAACAGTGGCTCTGTCTGTCTTAAGAATAAGTGCATTGTGATGGAGCGCATAAGGTAGTGCAGAAACAAGCTACCTAGGTACTTTGTTATAGATGTTACAGCATTTTGTAACAAGGGCAAAAGAGAGACAGCAGGATATGGAGATGGGGAAAGTTTGAGTAATGTGGCTTTAGCTCAGTGGAACCTATGTATGAGTTTTATTTAAATAAACCATTTATTCAGCTGTCTCTGCTACAAGAACAGAGAGGCAAAAGACAGAGCACAGAGGCACAGATCCAGGACACACACACACACACACACACACACACACACACACACACACACGCACCTGAACTCTCACAAACTCTAAAATAACTTTACCAGGAGAGAAAGATTAATAAGCACTATGGCTGTCAGAATGGCCCAGAATGACCCTTACTGTTCAAACACTACCTAAGTGTTCATATTTTCATAATATCCACATATTCAAAGGAAAGAAAACCTCATTTGAACATTTAGCAGCAGCCCGAATTCTCCTTTTAGTTCATTGAAACAATGTCTCGCAATTTTTTTTGTCCAAATGACCCTAATGTCGCTTAATGCAGAAAAGGTCTCTGAATACTACATTATTTTCACCGATTTGAAAGTGATGTATTTCCCAATTATATGAACAATGGATGTGTCCTTATTGCAATCACCCTTTTTCTGTCACTGAGCCCCTAATAGAGGTTTTGCATCTGTACTGATGTGGATCCACGTGTGTAACAGAACTTTCCTGGCAAATGTGCATGCATGCCATGGCTACAAGTTTAAGTAACATAAAGCCCAAACGATCAAGGTATGCCCATAGTGTTCAATGTTTTGAGAGTGAAAATGACTATATATGTCCCAACATTAAAACAGCCCTAGGGATCATCATATTACGGCAAACCTTCAACCTCTAACCTCAGAACTTGGTTACTAATTACTCAACACCTCTGTTGTTTCTGGAATGTTCCATTTTCTGGAAGGGATCTGGAGGGAAGGGTTAAACGTTTGCTTAAGTAACTTATCTTTAAGTAGGTATGTATGTGAATGTGTGCGGGGGGGAGGGGCAAGAGAGAGAGAGAGAGAGAGAGAGAGAGAGAGAGAGAGAGAGAGAGAGAGTTAGAAATATTACTCTTACGTAATGAAGAGATGAAGAGAAATGGGGGTCAGTGGCCTTTGACTTAAGGGCTAAACAGAAGCCTGGGGCGTATTGACTGTAAACATAGAGAGGAATGATCTCACTGATGGAGAGAGCTTGTGTCCCGATGCAGAAAGCAGCCCCTCAGCAGTTACAGAAACACACACACACACACACACACACACACACACACACACACACACACACACACACTCTATGCTCTCCAGGCGAAGGACTGTCAAAGTGAAATAGAACGCCTCACACCCTCCTGCATTTATTGGCCTTTCAAGGACATCATGTCAACCAATCATAAACATCACTTAGCCCTCCCTGACCCAGTGAGCTTCTCCGACACATACACCCTCACCCAAAGGCCAACGCAGTCATCCATCTCTTTCTGCATTTCCCTCAGGCCCTTAAAAGTAAAGACATAAACTTCAGGCCTCCTTGATAGAATTCTCAGTGATTGATGGTAATTGCCCGCAACTCAAAATGGCAGTCTTGAGAACTGTGTAAACCTGCCATTTTTCATCTCTCAAAAATATGTAGCCTCGAGTGGGGTGTGTCACCCATCAAACCACCGGCAAGTCATGTCACACGCATAACTCACGATTAATGTCCATCCAGATGACTGAGTGTTTCTGTTAGTGCCATATTGTACTCGAATTATAGCTAGATATAGAATCAGGTTAGAAAAGACCATTGTGTGGTGTGGGAAGGTAGAACATAAGAGTTGGTTGGAAATCTAAACCAGATGTGTATGAACAAAGAGAGTGAAGTTGGCCAGCTCCTGGATGGTGATTTTTCAGCAGCATGTTTTTTTTTTGTTGTTGTTTTTTTAACTGTGCAGTACAATTAAGAAATTAGTAAAATTTGGGTAGCATAGGCGATGGCAACACATTCTGGGGGTGCAGGAGGTTTGCTTGTGTATGTGTTTGTGTGTAGTCAGGAAGAAGTAACCAGAAACAAAACAACAACAGTAGAAGGAGGAGGAGATAGGCAGAAAGAAGAGGAAATGGATTTTTTTTTCATCAAATAGTGTGGCATGGCTCTGTAACCAATCAGGATTGTTCATATTCTGGTCATGTTTCCAGTCCCATAACACTACATGATCAGTGACTGCATCAGTAAAATAGTATTTAACATTTACAAGCTAGGGTACCATTCTTCTCTACCCTATGTAATGTGGGAGCAAAAACAGTGAAGCCATTTGGGATTCTGCCTACCTTGAAGATGGCAGCTTTTTCTTCGTTCTTGATTATGAAATCTAAAATCAAGTAGCTAAATAATGACAAGAAAACATTCGATCATATGATACAATTGTGTTGCCTCTTATATCAGCCAAAAAAGGGAATGGTTTGGCTTGCATGGCATCTGAGCTAGAAGGGTAACCAATTTCAACATAGGTACTAATGTATGATATATGACTCACTAGTTGGTGACAAAATGCTGGCTCATGATCATACCAGATCAAGCGAGATATTATGAGAATATCAGGCAAAAGGTAGTGATAGAAGAAGAAGAAGAAGAAGAAGAAGAAGAAGAAGCAGGAAAGGGGTTGTTAGAGAAACATATATCAGAAATGTGTGGAGGTGACAGAAGGGTGAACACCAGAAAATGAGACGAGGTCCAAGGGGAGGGCTAGAAAAGATGCTCTCCTCTGAAGGAGAATATTTATAACCACGAGGCCATGACACAGCAGAACTCCTGGCGGAAACTGTCACAACGTGACATCCTGAGTTCATATCACACTAACAAGGGAGAGTCCAGATCTGTCTCAGCCTGACGTCTGAGCCCTGCCTCTTCATGGGAACACATCCATTATCAGGCACATACCCCACACACACCTAACTATGAATATGGCACCTCAGCCAAGGCATTTTCACCTCAAAAAAATCATTCTCATCATTTTGAGCAATATATAATCCCTTTTTATACCACAGCACTTTTGACGTCTCAAACCTAATTGCTCAGAAGCTGTTGATTTATTTTCAGCGGCTCTAACAGCAGTGCTGCATACGAGGCAGATCACAGGTTTATATGAATGTGCTTATTCTAATATGTTAAAGAGGTATTGTATGGTGGACACTCCACATAATCTACATGAGGCTAATAATAAACAGATTAAAAAACAACAACTATTAGTATTTAAAGAAAATATAATTGTTGATTTGATTAAGCTTTTTGTAAGTACAAATTTATAAAAATGAGTCTTCTGTATCAGCGCTTAGTAATGTTAAGTCTTAAGGAATTCGCTCTTTCTGCTTTCTTGGGAATATGACAAGTTGCATTTTATTGTTTTATTAACTACAAGAGAAAGAAAAAAGAGGGGATGGTGAGGGAACAACTGTTTATATACATATAAACATACTGTATATATTCTGTATCAGCTATAATGTAAGTGATAACAGGAACTAACTAGTTTTATGGACTTTCTGAAACATTAAACATAAGTTTAAACTTAAAGGATAAAAAGTACAACGTGTCATTCATTAATAAATAAAAGATTGTAACACTTTGAAAACTGCCCTGTAAAATCGCACTGTATTTTATTCCTTATTCAGTGAAGGTATTCAGTTCAGTGAAAGCATGCCAGACATCCAGTTTCTCAAGTAAAAGTCAGACTATTGTTCTACCAATATTTCATGCTGTATAGGCTGTAATAAATAATACTTGCCCTACATACTAATGGAGCAAATGTGATCCAGGTGGGACTGTGAGCGGCATCAGTGGCAATGTTAGGACTTAGCGTTCAGCTTGCCATTGTTAACAGGAGGTGTGAATTTGTGTAGGGCTTACAACACTTTTAAGACCCCTCCATAAAGCACACCCTTCACCTCCCCCACTGCATACAGTATCAGGTTTTATTGACAGGTGTCTGCTCTGTTGATTGCTCCTGCATATGTTTTACAAACCCAGAGGAGTTGCACAAATACATTGGCAGATGTTGGAGCAATAAGCAGTAATGCTGAGAACATGAATCAGTGCCAACTAGCTTCAGATATGTCTTAAGAAAAATACAGAAGGACATTTTGGCAAAGCTTTCCAAATGGAAAATTGAAAAGTGAAATATATCAGCTAATAAGCATATATATCAAACTCACACATGGGCACACAGATAACCCTTAACCCACTCACATTACCACTACCACATTAACACAAATATTACCAGTCAAAAGTTTGGACACACAGAATTTATATTAACTTGATATTCAGTAGTTGCACCTTGTGGAAAACAGTGCCTTACATAAGTATTCACTGATTGATACTTTGTCTTGTTTTGATAGCTCATTTATGATGCTGTGTTGATGAAGGAGGTTTACTAAGCACATGACACTTTTAGTGTACACAGGATGACTCCAATCAATTGGTTGCATCAGGACTAATTTAAGGGTTTCACATAAAGAGAGGTGAACACTTGTGCATTGACTTTTCCATTGACTTTGCAAATAATTTTGCATTAAACAAAATTCTTGGGGGTTTTTTGCCCCACACTTGATTGTTATCAGCCATTTGTATAAATATAATAATACAATCCCAATTAAGTCCATTTCAGTTTCAGGTTGTAACACTACAAAATGTGAACAGGTCAAAGGGGGGTGGGGGATGAATACTTATGCAAGGCATGGTACAGCGTAATGCGATATGTTAATGTCAATAATGACACATAGACATAGCAAAATAAAAACAGGGGGCACTTAAATTGGTTTTCTGGTGCTTCATCTCTTGACTGAAAAACAATATGTGTGAATTTATTAAATAAAAGGCTGCATTTGTGTCAATCTACTTCAAAATGCATTCAGCTCAGCTGTATTAAATTCCACTGTGCAGTGCTTTAAACTTCACATTTCTTTTCACCCATAGATGCCGTCTTCACTGCATTTCCCTCAAAACAGTGCAGTATTTGTGCTACAATGAAATGTAATTACTGTCCCATCACATATATAGCATTATAAATATTATACATAATATTATATACAGTATACACTCAGTGGAGACGTTATCAGATAAACCTACCATATACAGATGCAGTTGGTAAGTATTCAATTACTGATCGCAGCCCATCTCCTGATATGTACAGTTTCCCACTATCCTGTTCATCAGTGAAGAGAACCCACCACAGGACGATCACTGACCAGATATTAATAGAGTGGTGGATCATTTCTCAGCACAGATTTGATGTACTGGCATGGGAGTGTGTGTTACACTGCTATGAGTGTATCAGATACAGCTGTGTTGTTGGGATTTTTAATCACTTCAGTGCTCAAAGCAGTCTGACCATTCTCCTCTGACCTTTCTCAACAACAAGGAGAACTGACGCTCACTGGATGCTTGGAGACTGTTGTGAGTAAAAATCCAAGAAGATCAGCAGTTCCATAAACACTCAAACTAGCTCATCTGGCACCAACAACCATACACCATGATTAAAGTCACTGAGATCATGTTTTTCCCCATTCTGATGTTTGACATGAATGTTAACTGAAGCTCTTGACCTGTATCTGCATTATTTTCTGCACTACACAGCTGCCCCATGAGTTGCTGAGTTGCATGAATGAGCAGCAGTGTTGATGTGATAAAGTGGCAGTGAGTGTAAATTCCCAGTTTTATATACATAAATTAAAAGCCTTAATACAAACTGGCACAGTAGTATTTCACACTGCAGTGAAATACTACCCAGGAATGAAACACACTCAGACTGTGTATAGATCATTGAATAAAGAGCACAGTCTCAGAAATACCCCTAATACTCATTCCTGCACTGACCACTCTGAATTAATGACTCCTTCACTGTATTGGCTACTGTAATGTATTGACCATTTCAAGGCAGCGGTAACCATAAGGGCAATCCAGCCTCTAGATCCTACAGTAAGTAGTGGAAAATATCGACCCCCCATTAAACAATGTTCGCTACAAGCCAATAGCTGAAAGATTGCTTTGTGACATATTACATCCTCGAGCAATAAACTGAACACTGAATGCTGAGCCAACAACTCACTCTGTGAAGACTCAACCACTTTGCCTCTCCGCATCATTTAGTCTGTGGGCACCAGCCCTAGTCGCCTTTATTCCCTTTCCCATGAGGGAGCTGTAATTCATTAGGCGTAAATCAGTGGGTTTGTTTATTATACAGGGAACTATTTGACTGAAGCCACTAAAGCAAGTGACTTCAAAGAATCAAATCAGAAGAAGAATCAACAGATTGTGATTAAATCTGTGGTTCAAGACCAAGATGCTGATTTCAACTCGTACAAAGATTATTTGTGTATAATGCTTGCAGCCTTTAAACAACTCTTGTTCAATGTATAGAATAAAATGCTGTGTAGTGCTTTAAACACGGCAGCATGCCATTGCTTTTATTGTGGACTTTCATTTCATTCAAAACAGTGCAGCACCCGGGGATTTTCACACACAACAGAACGGTGTGAGCTTTCTCTTGTTGATGAGAGAGGTTGGAGGACAATGGAAAGAATGGTTTGAGCTGACAGGAGGTAAATATGCACTCTTTACAACCATGGTGAGCAGAAAAGCATCTCAGAATGCACAACATGGCTGACAGGAATGGAACTCAGTGTGCTCTCCTGCTGTTGTAGTCCATCTGCCTCAAGGTTCAAGTGTTGTGGGGTTTTGTTTTTCCCTGACATGCTTTTCTGATAACCACAGTTGTAAAGATTGGGAAATTAATTGGAAATCACTTTGATTATCAGCACCTGTCCACATCTGCAAGCTTTACATATGCAACAAATGAAAGGAAATGCAGGCAAGCAGGGGAAAACCAAAGTCGTGAACAACTTTCCTGAAAAACAACCAAAAAACCAAAAAAAGCTAATTTAATTTCCTCTCAGTGAAATGTTTTGTTGATGGTTGCTGCTCTGCCTGGATAAGAGGAAATGAAACACAAATGCCCTTTAACCCTGATATTACAAAAACAGGGGCTGTGTTCCACCAACATCGCTGTCATTGTGGCATCAGAGTTCTGTGGAGCTGGCCGGGTCCTTTTATAGTCCCTTTTGCGGAACGGTTCTCTGCAATGAGAATGTGACCTTCAGTATACAACACACTCTGTGCTCAGTGAGTACACACTTTAAAAACCATGACCTGTGCCTCAGAACAGGAGGTACTGCAGAAAATGGCTAAGCTTTTTTATTTATTTTTATTTTTTGAAAAGGAAAAAACTCATGCTTTGTCGAAAAGCAGGCAGGTTTTTCACTAAAATGGGTCAGGGACTTTGTTGAAGTGGCAAAACCGATACATTTTACATCAAACAAATGTGCGCATGTGAACGTAACCAAAAGTGTATTACCAAAAGATCTTAACACATAAGGTGCCCTCCTGAATTTTTGCCACCCTTCATTAAAATGAGCAAAAATTCATATTTATAAAATAATAACACCCTCAATAAGTGATACCCATACATTGTATAGTTTTACTTAAACGTTTTTTTTTTTTTTTTTACGTAGTAAATCGGTGCCTTTTTTGTCCTACACAACACTGCTTTCAAAATTATTGGCACCTGTGCAGTTAATATTTTGTCAGGCCTGTCCTGGTTATAATAGCAGCACTAAGGCTTGTCTTATAATGTCAAATTTTAGACACTTTTAGATGGATCTCTGTCCACTATGCCATGAAGTGGAGACACCTTATTTTCTTCGGTTTGTGCATGTGGACTTCCGTATTCATTCAAACTACAGGTTTTCAATATTAAAATAAAATTTAAAAAAATAGAACAAAGATAAATAGCTTCTCTTATTGTTGTCTTTTTTATTTTATACAACATTTTTTGCTTGGTTCTATAATGGGTGCAAGTAATTCTAGACGACACAATATATAAAATAGTGTATCTCAGTCTTTAGTAAATAGTTGTGAATGGGTTCCTGCAACAATCCTGCTTATTGGAAACAAGGTGCCAAGTAGGTCTCAGAACAACTGTTCCATCTGAGAGGGAAGTGTAAAATTAAACACCGTGTGACTATTTAGCTGAAAATAATGCAGTCCACAGTCCCAGAGGGACACTCAAGAGCAGCTCGGTCTGTTTTTGTGCTGCAATTTCCAAGCATCTCTAACACACATGAACTGCACAAGCCGGAAGCTGGTTGAGAGGTTAATGTTGGCATTGTGTTGACATTTTTTATGGATTTGGTTCAGTTTTGCTCTTTAAAACTGAATGGCAGTGAAAATGTCACCTCACAATAGCACTTCCTGTTGGGAGTCTGACTTTTCATTTAGCAAAAATGTATTAGAAAAAAAAAATGTACTGATAAAAAAAACACAATTACAGCCTGAGAATAAATAAAGGGTTGGTATACTATAATCAAAGAACAAAACAATGTATGAATTTACTCGTGAAAAAAAGAAAAAGAAAAATAACCTAGGTTAGAATCTATTATTGTCTTAGTTTGATAATATTTTATACATTACCATGCTGCTCTTCTATGCCTTCTTGTCATAATTAAAATAAATGGAAGAAAGTGTCTATTAAACAATTTAAAAATGCAAATTTTTCCATTTGATGAAGAAATAAAGTAAACAATAATTTTAAACAATAATTAACTATTCATAAATGTACGCAGGTTAATATTAGTGAAATAATTATTGTATATGCATTTTTTCTCCATTAAAAAATTATATTATTATTATTATTATTATTATTATTATTATTATTATTATTATTATTATTTTATAATAATAATTTATTATATTTATAACATTGTTTTAGCAATATGTTAGACATTAAATGAATAATATTCATTTTATATACATTTAACTATTAGGAATATTTTTTAAATAAAAAAAATGCCCAAGGCATCATAAATACCTTTAAATTAAATCAAGAATATAAAAAAGATGAATCAATAAAAATGATCAATAAAGATGAATCCGTTTCTGATGGGCAGGGAAACGGTTCTACAACCAAGAGCATCTAATGTTCCACTTCAATGTACCACAACCGTATATAATACTTTTATGAATGTCTGACTACTGTAAGTAGCTTGTATTTTTGTATCATGGAGGATACAAGAGCACACCTTAGGGCTGCAGATGCAGAATACAATCCTGCACTCTCTTTCAGTACATTTTTCTTCAGTACTTTTTTCAAAAATTGCAAAGAAAATCCATCCATCATGGTCTGCTAAAGTCTGACTCATAAATACCGTGAGGACACGGTATGTGCACTGTAAAGGGGAAAAAAATAGCGAGTGGGAGATGAAGTGAGTGTGACAGTGGCCCAGAGGACACGGCGAAGGCGTGGAGAGTAGATGAAGGCCGGCTTTAGTGCTGCCTCAGCAGCCGTGGCTGCGTCTCATTCACCATGCTGATTGCATTGCATTGGCCTCCTGTCTGCCGCAGGATTGATCTCAAAACCTAACGCTGCATTTAAAAAAATGCATCTCTCTCTTGTTTCCCTCCCTCTTTTCCCTCTTTGCCACTATGCTGTCTCGCCTCTCCACATTCACCTCACATTTATTTCCCCTACCTCTCACTACCTCTCACTAGCAGTCTACAATCCTATTTTCATAGTACTTTTTTCTCCTTACATGACTCCCTCTGCTGATTTCTCACTTTTATTTTCTCTTATTCGCTGCCAAAAACCTCTCATCGATGTCTCGTTGGATCCACTTTATATCACTGATTCTATAATTAGTCCACTGGGTTTTACGCCTCTAGTTGTGTAGAAATGAGGGTAGATTCCTGCAATGAAAATCATGCATGATGTCAGAATGAGTGATGAATTAAGTGCAATTGATGAATCAGTGTCAGTCATGTGCAAACAAGTCTCCAAATACGAGTCCTTTATTTATGTTATTGAGATCCTGACACATTTCGACTGTTTGTGACTCATTTTCTGCTGTTACGGATGGTCTCACATCATTTGCAATTCCCAAAAAAAGGTCACACTAAAGATCCATGCCTGGTTCAAATGATACTGTTGATATCACACCTGGATACTGCAGATTTGTACCTAAGCTTCGTACTGCTGCTATAATAATAATAAAAAGACTACTACTCTTCCCATGAATCTTATACACAATCTGCTCATAGTGAACATCCATTCATCATATTTAGTGCTGTATGCCTTTACTCGTCTACACCTGTATGCGGTAATGATTTATAATCCCACTATCTGGTGTCACCCAGAAGAGGGTGAGTGCCTTTTAGAGTCTGGCTTCTTTTAAGATTTCTTGCTCATGTTGTCTCAGGGAGTTTTGTCCCGTCACCTCTATCTTGCTTATTAAGGATCGGACTCTGATTCCAGATTTCTGACAGTGTGACACTGTCAGGAGTACAAATACATATGTGTGACACCTACTGTCAGGAGTACAAATACAAATGCATTTGAATTGAACTTGAATTAAATATTATTTGGTAAATGGTCTGCACTTATATAGCGCTTTTATCTGAAGCACTTTACACTGTGTCTCATTCACCATTCACTCACACATCAATGGTAGCAGAGCTGGCATGCAAGGCGCTAACTTGCCATCGGGAGCAACTTGGGGTTCAGTGTCTTGCCAAGGACACTTTGGCATGTGGAGTCACGGCATGGGGAATCGAACCACCAACCCTATGATTAGTGGACAACATGCTCTACCACCTGAGCCACAGCCACACCATTATTTGCATAGGAGACACATCAACATATCACATACACATCAACTACATGGACATAAATGGACCATCAAGAGGCTCTCAATTGGTACAACATAAAAGCATTCGCCATATCATCATGAGATCACAAGTTTGACTCCTGATGTTGGCGGGGGAGCAAAATTCTCTGTGGGAGGGATAGCATATTCACAGTGACACCGGCCAATCATGGGCATCTGTGAGCTCATGTATGAGGAAGAGGGGAGGTTGTGCTTTCTTCAGAGTGTGTTATGCTTAACTGTGATGCAGCATGAGCAGCAGTTTGAAAAGATGTAGTTGGCTGGCTTGACATGTCTCAGAGGAAACATGCGTTTGGATTCACCCTGCCCGACTGGTAGATATCAGATCTGGCTAGTGGGTGAGAATTGGCAGGTGACCGAGTTGGGGAGAACATTCGGGAAAAATCCAAGTATGTTCATATGTATCATTTGCGCAAAACAAAATGAAAGTGATACATCATTTTAACAAATAATAAGAAAATACGATTCACACATACAAGAAGAGATCTTAAGGGATTTCTTAATTATATGTTTCTATCGAAGGAGCACTGAAGTTTATCGCTGAACTCATTGCCCTTAAGAATAAGGTTAAAGAACTTTTCACCCTTCTACAACAAAGTACTTTGGTATAATCTCCTGTGACAGATCCAGGCTCCCTCCAGTATTTGTGTCACCATGGAGAAAGTCAAATACAGAGGCGCTTTTATTCTCTACAGTAGAAAGCTCCTGACACGGTAAATACAGCCCTGTCATTTATCATAGACTCATCAGAGTGCTTGTAAAAGCAAGGAACATGACACCAAGCACTGAGGTGGGAACGGTGCTCATTCAACATACACGGACAATACAAAGGAATGCCACACTGTCTTTGAAGTCCTGAAACCTCAGCAGGGAGAGGAGCTAAGATCTTCATGAACATGCGATGATGGTTTCATGGAGATATGAGACACACACACACACACACACACACTAGTCTATAATTTGTTCTTTGGGTTCTGCCCCTTCAGATTTCAGACTTGGTGCAGAAAATGGAGGAACACAATCTGTAGACTTGTCAATTTGATCCGGACAGCCTGAGAATGCATCTAAAGCGGATTTACTCTCACGGGCCATGCAACGGGCCTAACAAAAATCAATACTGTAATTTTCTACTTAGATAACCCAATTCTTGCAGAGTGATTTTCTAATTTCCTCCAAGAGCATCTTCGATTATTCAATCAGAGAGCACATTCTAGGCCGCTCCGGCGCTGAGGCGATAGTTTTCAAATCTGTCTCGTTGTCTCACAAGTCAATCAGCTTAACTGCCATGCCACCATCTGCACTTCACACTGTGGTTTTATTAGCCACCAGGTCGATCCTTTTGGCGGACTTGTGCATCACTACACTCTGCCAAATGACAGAAAACCACCCGGCATATTTCAGATCAGCAGGATCCAATAAAGCAAAATTGTCTAGATGTATAAAGCTGCAGGTTTCTGCCTGAGCCTACATGGGGGTTTGAGGTCGGTTCATAACCACAATGTAAATTAAAATCCTACACATATGGGGTCTAAAGCTTGGTTGGAATGGTTTTGTGTAATGTTCCGCTTTATTAAAAATGAAACAGGAAAGGGAGTGGGGGGAAAAACATTGGTAAAAAGCTGCTGAGTTGTCAGGAGGATGGTGAATGGAGGATGGGGGGGGGCTTATCTAAGGTCTTTCAAACATTGGTAGAAAGCTGCTGAGGTGTCAGGAGGATGGTGAATGGAGGATTGAGGGGGGGTTATCTAAGGTCTTTCAGCCTTGACTTCAGTGCAATCTCTAACGCACATCATCACTGGGCTGAGAACAATTAAAACAGAAAGACAAAATCATTTATCAATCTTTGTGTTGGAGATAAGCTGCTTCCTTTTACTTCTTTTGTGAGAAGGAGTGAGAAAATTAATTAATTTGCTTTATCTAGGTGATTTCAATTAACCAAGCCACTGTTTCACAAGAGAAGCAACACAGAGCAACAGAGATTGAATCAGTCTTAGAGGACATACAGTTGCCAGAATATAGTTGTCTTTTCAAATACACAGGAACACATACTGAAGGAGAATGCTGCAAGGTTATGTTTCATGCATTTCGCTCTGGTTTGCTGTTGGGTGAGGTAAGTGTGAAGTGATGCTTTGCAACAGCTGCATGGAGCTCATCTGTCTCTCACAGAATCGTTTCCTCTTTTTCTGTCCAAGCTCAGAAATCCTCTTTTATTCCCTTGTCTTCCTTCTATTGCCAAAGGAAGTGAACAAACCATTACCAGACCTCCGTGTGAGATAAAACTACCTACAAGGCCTGCACCGCACATCTGGATCTGATGAGACGTCTATAGGTACCACAGATTCATGAGTGACCTAGTGATTACTGCATTCACTTCTGAGCTGATCCACACCAAGCAAATAGCCAGAAGAAACAAGCAAAGGAATTGCAGTATAAGCGGTTTTAAAACCTTAGAGTTTCATCCCAGTGCTAGTTTTCTATCAATGGCATAGATTCTCAAATTTTTTATAGGCAGTTATATCTTTAACTGAAAAATAACCCCCCCACCACACACACACATACACACACATGCACACATGCACACACATATACAACCCCAATTCCGAAAAGGATGGGACAGTATGGAAAATGCAAGGATTGATTAGTAAATGTACTTTGACTTTTAATTAAACAAAAAATGTATAAAGACAAGGTATTTGATGTTTTACCTAATCAACTGCATAGTTTTTTGAAGATAAACGTTTATTTTGAAATCGATGGATGCAACACATTCCAAAAAAGTTGGGACAGGGGCAGTTTAGGACTAATGTGACAAGTTGAAATAAGACGGTGATGTGAAACAGGTGAGGCAATTGTCTAATCATAGTATATAAGGAACCTCCAAAAAAGGCCTAGTCCTTCAAGAGCAAGGATGGGTTGAGGCTTGCCAATTTGCCAACAGATGCGTCGGCGAGTAATCCAACACTTTGAGAACAACATTCTCCAAAGACAAATCGGTAGGATTTTGGGCATTTCACCTTCTATATTCAAGAATATGATCAAATCTCGGTGCGTACAGGGCAAGGCCGAAAACCACTTCTGAATGCACATGATCTCCGATCCCTCAGACATCACTGTCTTAAAAACCGTCATAAGTCTGTAATGGATATCCTGACATGGGCTCGGGAATACTTTGGTAAACCTTTGTCAGTCAACACCATTTGCTGTTGCATCCACAGATGTAAGTTAAGGCTTTACTATGCAAAGCAGAAGCCATACACCAACACTGTCCAGAAGCGCCGCCGACTTCTCTGGGCTCGGTCTCATCTGAGATGGATAGTAGCACAGTGGAATCATGTTTTATTGTCCGACGCGTCAACATTTCAAATAGTTTTGGGACAAAACCGCCGTCATGTTCTCCGGGCCAAAGAGGAACAGGACCATTCACGCTGTTATCAGCGTCAGGTCCAAAAACTAGCATCTGTCATGGTATGGGGGCGTGTCAGTGCCCATGGCATGGATAACTTGCACATCTGTGAGGACACCATTAATGCAGAAAGATATGTACACATTTTGGAGCAGCATGTGCTGCTATCCAGAGCAGGACAACGTCAAACCACATTCTGACTGGATTACAATCGCATGGTTGCATAAGCAGAGAGTGCGGGTGCTAGCATGGCCTGCCTGCAGTCCTGACCTGTCTCTGATTGTGAATGTGTGGCGCATTATGAAGCGCAAAATAAAACAACGAAGGCCCTGTACAGTTGCACAGCTGAACAAATGCATAATGGATGAATGGGGGAAAATTCCGCTTGCTAAACTCAACCAACTGGTGTCTTCAGTGCCCAAATGCTTAATAAGTGTTATTAAAAGAAAAGGTGGTTACACAGTGGTAATCAGTTGACTGTCCCAGCTTTTTTGGAGTGTGTTGCAGTGATTAGATTTGAAATAAGTGTATATTTTCATAAATAAATAAAATTCACAAAGTAAAACATCAAATAATGTTTTACTAATGTGTTTTTCAATATAGTACAGGGTGAGTTGAACTTTTAAATGGCCCTTTTTGTTTGTTTTATGCATTTTCCATACTGTCCCAACTTTTTTGGAATTGGAGATTTATAGTAGGGAACTTGGGGCACAAGGCTGAAGACACCATGTATGGGGTGCCAAGCCAACGCAGGGTACATTCACACACTTCTGAGAATTTCGAGATGTCAGTCAGCCTACAATGCATGTCTTTGGACTGGGGGAGGAAACCAGAGTACCCAGAGGAAACCCCTGAAGCACAGGGAGAACATTCAAACTCCACACATGCAGGGCAGAGGCAACATTCGAATCCACTACCCCAGAGGTGCGAGGCAAACGTATTAACCAATAAGCCACCATACCTCCCATAAGAATTCAACAATAAATATAATAAACTGATTTCCACTACTGTAACTAAATTAAAAACAAATTAAGGATTCCTTTGCTTTGCTTCATGTACCGCTAGGCTTCCAGTGGACCCCAGTTTGAGAACGACTGATGCAGTGCATGTCCTAAAGACAAGAACAACTGTACACACAGACAAGCCTTCGCACTTGCGGAAACAACCAGGGCACTTTTGAGTCCCATGGGAAATCAAAAGCATGCAGATTTTTCCCCCCATTACATTTATCCATGTGGTATAAGAGTGCACGACACCATGCTCGGGCCATTATTCGTGGCCAGTGGAAACACATGGGTTGATATTACATCCCTGTTGAAATAATAAACCCGTTTCATCTCAGGCGAGATGGATCGAGAATTCTGACAGCACAGACTCATGAAATTACATCCGTAATGCTGAGGGCATCTCTCCAAAAATGAAAATGAAATCCTAGAACAAACAGGAGGACATGGTGAAGACACTCATAAAACTGCATTATAGTGTTTAGAGTATATGCCATTATTAAAGTCAGGCTTAAATAAAGACATCTTTTCATTAACATGAGCACACTCGCAAGGCCTTGTGCCGACGAGGAAGAAACATGGAGGAGTATTAATAAGGAAATGATCTGGCAAGTTTGAAATGGAAATAGTGGCAAGAAGTGCCAGTCTACACAGCACCAGCTGTAAGAATATTCGTGCCCATTAAAAACCACGGAAACTGTCTGACAGAACAAAAAACGTGCAAGGAGAGGAATAATTTCTTTCGAGTCACAGATTGCTTTTCTAAATTCACAGCAGTTGAAAGCTAAATAAGAAATAGTTTTTAATGCTAGTTAACCACATTTGACAAATTGTTCGATCACTGGACTATGGAGCTGGGCATCTGTTCCCTATGGTTCCTCATCAGTGTACTCCCAAGCAACTGAGGTTAAAGGTCACAACATGGGAGGCCTGGTTGCAGATGCATTAACCTTACTTAACCTGACTAACTCTGTAAGATGAATAGAACAGAACCTAGCATCATCTCTGATCTCTTGTGGGGGTGAAAACAAGGGATTACTACCAAATTGAATGCTCCAACTTTATTTAACTTAGCAATAAATAGTAGATAAATTACACAAATTCATCGGTCCATCCATTTTCTGTATCGCTTATCTTACACAGGGTCATGGGGAGCCTGGAGCCTATCCCAGGGGACTTGGGGCTCAAAGCCGGGGACACCCTGGACGGGGTGCCAATCCATCACAGGGCACAATTGCACGCACATTCACACACTACGGACAATTTAGAAATGCCAATCAGCTTACAATGCACGCCTTTGGACTGCGGGAAGAAACCGGAGTATCTGGAGGAAATCTCTGAAGCAGGGGGAGAACATGCAAGTTCCACACACACAGGGTGAAGGTGGAAGTCAAACCCCCAACCCTGGAGGTGAAAGGCAAATGTGCTAACCACTAAGCCACAGTGCCCAATGCAAGTTCAATAAGTTCAACAATACACAATTTAAGAAGTCAGACTTGTATGGCAGACACTCCACATAGTCTAATACTAATGATAAATGGATGTAAAAGCTGTGCTGTAATTTAAGAACAATGATATCATTGATGAAGCTTTCTGTAAGGAGGTATTTATTTAACATTTATGGAATGAATCTCCGATGTCAGCGCTTTGTCACAACCAGTAAGTTTTCTGCCTTGGGAAAATATTCAGAACCGAAGACTGCACTGAATAGTTAGCAGTCCTGTGTGTTTACTGTCCTGTGTATTTATTGTTTTGTCTTTATGTAGTCTTGTGTAATGTTGTGTATTGTCTTTATGTAGTCTTGCATACTGTTATGTGTTGCACCATGGTCTTGGAGAAACACCATTTCGTTCCAATGTATACAAGCTATATAGAGGAATGACACTAAAATCCCACTTGACTTAACTGGATTCTTGGTAACATAATTAATTTGCTTTATCAAAAGCATGAACATGATTGGGGAGGGGGGGACGATGGCTTAGTGGTTAGCACATTTGCCTCATTATGCTTCGGGGGTTTCCTCTGAGTACTCTCGCTTCCTTCCCCAGTCCAAAGACATGCATTGTAAGCTGACTGGTATTTCCAAGTTGTCTGTAGTGTCTAAATGTGTGTGCGATTGTGCCCTGCAATGGGCTGGCCCCCTGTCCAGGGTGTCCCTCGCCTCATGCCCCAAGCCCCCTGGGATAGGGTCCAGGCTCTCCATGACCTTGTGTAGGATAAGCGGTATGGAAAATGGGAGGATTAAAAAAACGCCAGGAACTAACTTGTCTTGCAGACATTATATGTAAATATACTGTGAATAGGTCAAAAGTATCATGTGTTGTACAATAACGGCTGTGGTATAAGATGAATAAAACACTTTGGGATGTGCTGCTCTAGGAAAATAATCAACTGGTAATAACAGTAACTCTGCTCCACATCCACCCTCTCATTGATTATTTTCTTATAACAGCAATTCTAGAGCACTGGAATTGTTAGTCATCCAAAGATCCCCCAAGAAACACTTTTCTTCTAAAAGTGTTTGCAAACGATCTGCAACTGTTTTCAATGCTTCTGACACCAATGCTTAGTACAACACAGTTATTTTTTAACACATATAGTTTGAATGTTAAACCTGATACTGTACCTGGAAAGTCTTACACACTCGTTTTCTCGTACTGTATACCACATGCATACAAATCTCACCACACTTTCTATCACTCTACACAAATCAAGACCACCTTGAGGGAGGATGCATGAGGATGGCGAGTCCAAGCACCTCAGACTCCAGCAGTAGCATCAGAGCCAAGCCCAGCTGTCAACACGCTTTTTTTCAGCTATAACCAATCACATACGTCTCCTGATGTTCTCATGTTGCCAACCAGGTTACCTCGGGTGACAGTATGTGCGACTGTAGGGCTGCATAAAAAATCCTGCAGTGAGTTAATCTACAATGCACTAAAAACAGAATAGCCTGTTATAATAGATAGCCTGCTAGAATAGTTTCTACAGAATAGCCTGGATAAAATTCACAATTTAAAAAAAAACTAACAAAACAAATCATCATGAAAGATTTGTAGTAAATTTTGTAACTCTACAAAGGAATCAATAGTTATTAAAAATGAATCATCTTTGGGGTGGTCACTTTGCATGGGGCCTCACACTGTTGATTTCTGTTGTTGTGTATGTTGTTTTACTCCTCTTACACCACAGCATTTTATGAATACTGATAACCATCATAGCTTATATCTATTTATAGTTACATTTAATGTTGGAATGGAATGGCCACGGAACAAGTTAGTTTCACATAATATTCACTTAAATTATAGCAGTTCACCAGTATCTTCGTTTGCTTTGTTTTCTCAAAACCCACTCCATTATATTGACTTGGAAGCCGCCCTGAAAGAGAAAACTCTCAACTGACCAATTTTTGTTTTATGGCTTCCTCCAGTTTCCTAAAATGGTACGGAGAGAACGTCTCCACAGCTCCTACCAACGATGACACTAGAAAGCTTGCCAAAGTAAACTGGATGAGTTGAAATTGATGACGATGATCCGGCAGACCTCGACCTGGAAACCTGGATTATGAGTGGAACTCGTTCATTCAGGAAAAAAAAAACAGAAAATATTCATTGCCATTATTTTTAGGACATAATCAGAGTGAGTGAGCTAAATCATTAGCAACCAGTAAGCCTGTGTTTCAACCAGCTCACAAGAAATACATAACCTGATACGCAAATAATAAGTGTGTGGCAGTCTGGGAAAAGCTGTCGGATGTAGCTGTGGCTAAATTCTGGAAAACACACCAAAATTGTGATTTTGTGAAGACTCTATTTTAAGAACCATACATATATTTGACCAAAATGATGTGGAAATATTTTTATATAGGTTTCTTTTGAATCTTGCCTTGGCATCCGCCTACAGAGATCATGTCGGGTAAATAAGGAGCAGTCGGTCTGCCAAAAGATGTCTTGCTAGATAAGTGTGATTTCTACACTTATCGTCTACACTTCAATCACATCTTGATTGCTTCATTACAAATCCACTGTGATTGTGTACGGATGCAAAATTATGAAAATTCTGTCACTGTCCAAATACTTATGGACATGACTGTGTTTTAGTTAAGGAATATCTGTCATTTTCAAAACTATATGTAGTAGAAAATGTCAAAATTTGATCATGTGTCAAATCAGTTTTCCCAAAATCATTGCATTTATCATTGGTACTCCATTACTTTGTCAATGAAATTATTCATGTACAAGTTACACAGCTTAAAAAGTAATGACACACTAGCAAGTAAGCCTTACAAATTGTAGTGGTGCAACTCAAACATTGCTTTCACATGTAGTCATACTTTGTTGATTATAATAATTTAAGATACTGTGTTGTATGGAAGAAAATGTATGCACCAAATGAACTGTGGGGTTGTAACTACAAACTTCTCCGTTCCAAATATCTCAGTCCACTCGCTCTGATCTGAACAGACTGATCTGTTCTGGTATATAGTTTCAGACAGGATTCAATCACGATATATAAAACAGCCAAAAAAATTATAACTCTCAGATTTGGTTCCTTACTATCTGATTTGGTATATAATCCAAGTTAATTTTATAATTTTACAGCGTTATTTAGAACCTAGAGTAAAATACAATGCTGCACTACAAAGCATGCTGACAAGTTTTGTCATATTGGGGACAGCCTAAAATCTGAATGGGTTTGTTATAATTTTATGATTAGGTGAGATTTTTCCCAACAATTGGTTATGACTAAAGAGTTACACTCCAGTGATTTTGGCTAGTGTTTCATTCCCTAATGGTGCCAAATGGCAGCTGGAAGGAAACCTTGTGTTGAGTGATTTGCAGAATTGGGAGGACTTCTGAGAAGTGGGTTTCTCACCTCTCCTCTCTCCTTTTGTCACATAGTGGGTCCCTCACTTGGCTCCTATTTCTGTTCCCTACTAACAGACTGGCCTCTCATGAATTTAGCCACTCTTGTTAGCTGAAATTGGGCTTGAATTTAACGAGATATGACTTTTTCCCAGCTACAGTGTGGTTGGAAATTGAAATTCCTCATTGCCTCACACTTTCATGCCAAATCAGTAGACATGTTCATATAAATATGTCATATTCAGTTAATTCAGATACATCTGACATAAGCCGGTGGTGTTGAGGAAATCTTAATAAAAACTGCTTCCTAGACCAGAAAATCTAGATTTCATAGGTTTTGCATAATTTGATGTTAAAATCCATATCTATCTAGAATTATACTAGCCTCTGTCAAACCCCAATCTCATCCAGATGCAGGGCTGCACACGCTCAACCAGGGGTATAATGGATTGGTATTCGGCACGCTCCAGAACATCCTGAACAAACATGACCTTGGGGTGACCCCTTCCCTTACAATTTGCCCCTGAGGGTTTCAACCATGTCCATTAAATCCATCCTGGTATCCTGGGGTTGACATGCCTCATTTCAAACTCAATCAGTGTAACCTGTACATGCCATTGCTATACCCAGCACTGTGGTCAGATGATCAAACACGGTGCTATAATTTTACACCAACAAAATGCGTAAACAGACAGGAAAGGAATCAGACCTGAAAAGAGGTCTGCAAAAATAGTCCAAAATGAAATCCTGTTCTCAACAATAACCAGGACACACATAATCAGGGTGTGGGCCAATCCTCTGAAGAGCATTGCACATCCAACAGGCGTTTTTAGTTTACATTATGCACAATGTTGAATATCTGTGCTTATTTCCCCTAATGCATTCCCTCTGCACTCTGCTCAAGAGCTTTGGCTTTCGCACTCAGTTGGAGAAAACACCATGGCCTCGGAAAATCAGCAAAGCTTCCATTTGTGTATTGTGTATGTGTGTGAGAGAGAAACAGAACATGGTGGACACTGTTATTTATAAAACAGAACAAAGATGTGGATTATGAAGTCTGCACCATCAAAAACATGCGTGCGGTTGGAGCAAACAGTGCCTTCCTCTTTTGGTAGTATTTGCATGTAGGCAATGATATGAATGACAGAATAAATGCTTAGATGTGTGAAAGAAAAAGGCCTTGTTAAATACTGTGCTTTTAGTGACGCAAATCCTTTTTCCTTCTGATTCTGACTGGACATAAATAGAAAAAAAATCACACCAATGGGTAAAACAGAAAACTTATAGTGTGTAAATTAATTTGAACAAAAGTAGTCAATTTACGTTCATAATTTATTATTTCTTAAATAAATAAATAAACACACAATGAATGGCAGTGTTTTTTGCAAGGATTTTTAAATATAAAGCACATCAGTATTTGTAATTAATATGCAACAATTAGTCACATCTAAGATTTATGATATAATGAACTTCCTAGTTTATTTATTTATTTATTTATTCATTTTTACATTAATCTTCTTTCCATAATATACTGGTCACTTGGGTTTCAATGCAGTTTAACTACCCACTGATAATGGTGCCTGCATTTTCTCTGCATAAATGGACTGGTGGTCATCGGTGTACTTTGACTCAAACTTCCAAAGCAACTTTCATGCTAATACCGCTGTCCTCGATTAACACTATCATTACTGACATCTCATAGATTGCTAACTAGCCACGTTAGTTGCAACCTCAGCACAACTCAGTTTAAAGAGCTTAAACACATTTCATTACACAGTCTAGCACTAACACGTTCTAAAACTTCCCCAGCAGTCATTCCTCAGATACTGTTAGATTTTTTTTATTTAAATGACAACAATCTAAAAGGTGTTGTCAGTGTAATCCGAGTTGTAATTCAGGTGTAATCAGGTGTTAATACCATTAACAAGAAATTCCTAGTAGGCAGAGAGAAAAAAACACCACCACAAAAACCCACAAACAAAACAAATATTACCATAAAAACCCAGTATTTTATTTCTGCTTGGTCTGACCATTGCTTCAGCTGAGAAAGCAGGAAAGCATAACTTTCATGTGGCTTCCATATCACAGTAGCGAAATGCCAAAAATCATAAATGCTATGGAGAAACTCTAAATGTTGGTGCTTCTGAATCAGTCCTAAGAACATGTATATAAATAAAATCCATATGAAATTAAATGAAATCTAAATATATTGTCCTTGTTCCGTTGAATTCCTCAGATCAGTTTGCTCCACTTGGTTACTCTTTTCAGTGACTGGTGGGCTTTACTGCATCACAACCACAATGTGGGGGGAAAAAAAGGAGAAGCAAAAATGTGTGAAGGTGAAATGGAACTGTTGGTATGTACCACAGTTTATCCAAGTTTAACTCTTATAAGAAACATCTAGAGCTGAAATCACGAAAAATGAAATCGATATCAAAAGCAGGCTAAGTGAGTTTACTTTATTCTGACTAGAGATGTGCTTTCTGTTCCACTGAAGTAATTATTCCTGGTTTGCTGAGCAGCTTGAAGAATTCACATTCTAATCATTACAAAATGAAAGATTCATTCAGCTTCACATTCCATTGTTCCAGCTGATTTTACCATATAAGTTCTAACACAGTGCTTTTCCCATGTACTAAAAATAGAAATGAAATCCAGTGAACTGAATTAAACTGCATTTTAGACACACAGGGATTAACATCACTTCTAACGGAGCAACAATGTTTACACTTCCTAGGCTTCATTGCTGGGGACTGATTGCTTAATCGCATTGAGAGGAATCAGGCAAAAAACATCTCTCCTCCACACCTGCCAGCTCCCCTGGAGTAGAAGTTATTCTGCAACCACCACAAAATGATCTGAATGCTCCTCAAGAGCCCCAAATTACAAATCACAAGTAACATGGAGTGCTTATCCGAAAAAGCACCCTCCTGCCTAATCAGATTGGAGCCTTGGAGAGCAGACCAGACTTCTCACAAGTACTGAAGAGAGTGGAAAGAGCACCTCAGAATCAGCCTGGGATCTCAAGCTTAGGTGGAGCACCTGCCAAAAGACATTCCACTCAAATTAAACAGCCCGTGATTTCCCACTGGCCTTTACAACACGACCTGAGCTGCTGGGGTTCTGTCCAAAGATGCATTTCTACATCAACACGACTGCATAATTTTGTTGAATTACAATAAAATGAGCAATGGGTAGAGTCATTGTCTCCAGTGTCCCCGGTTCGATCCTGAGCTTAGGTTACTCTGTGTGTGTGTGTGTGTGTGTGTGTGTGTGTGTGTGTGTGTGTGTGTGTGTGTGTGTGTAAGCTTTGCATGTTGTCCCTGTGCCTGGGTGGGTTTTGTCAGGCTTCTCTGGTTTTCTCCAACCTCTCAAAAACATGCTGGTAGTTGGATTGGTTACTTTTGCATTAGTAAACATTGTAGGCATAGTGCTTTAATAATTCACAGCACATTACTGTAAATAAGCGCTAGCAAATGGGTGAGTTAATTGGTTTACTTGGGTTCAGGTATTGCATTGCACATAAAATCCCATTTTACAGCACAAGCATGCATGCAAAGAAGCATAGCGCATTCCTGCATTATCACTGTATATGATCACATAAAGTTCATTCATCCCATGAGATTTTCATTTCTACTCTCAGTGGCAGTTAAAACTTTGGATTTCAACTGACACCAGAGTGCATGTTGATACAGTAGACTACAGACAGCAGGCTGTATTGACCATGCGCGGTTTAGATTATGGAAATACACTGCAAAATGCAGCATGTACTGTATATTGTATTTTGTGGTGTTCATAGCTAGAAACCACGACTGTGCCATGCAAAAATGCACAGTCGCTTAATTTTAGTTTAAACAGCCGCTCTATGCACTGTCAGTGTCCGGTGTAAAGGCTATCATTAACATGACAGTGTGTTGGACTGCACTGTAGCGCCACTGTAGTCTGGTGTAAAAATAGGCATAAGAGGAACTCATTAGTATTAAACAGGCCATAATTCAGGGGGCACGGTGGCTTAGTGGATAGCACATTTTGCCTCGCACCTCTGGGGTTGGGGGTTCGTTTCCCACCTCTGTCCTGTTTGCGTGGAGTTTGCATGTTCTCCCAGTGCTTCGGGCGTTTCCTTTGGGTACTTCAGTTTCCTCCCCAGTCTAAAGACATGCACTGTAGGCTGATTGGCATTTCCTAATTGTCCATAGTGTTTACTGTGAATGTTAGTGGAATTGTGCCCTGGAATGGGTTGGCACCTGTCCAGGGTGTCCCCCACCTTGTGCCCTGAGTCTCCTGGGATAGGCTCCAGGCTCCCCGCAACCCTGTGTAGGATAAGTGGATTGGAAAATGGATGAATGGACGGATGGATAGCACATAAATCAAAACATATTTGCATATAACAACATTATAAATAACTTTTGGTGAAAATTCCTGAGGTGATCCCACAGTGTTGAAAATCTATGATATTAAGGTGAAGTTCTTTGGGATGAGCAATCATCTGGTTTTTTGGTATATGTTAACAGTGTCAGAACAAACATTGTTGGTGTATCAGACACAACACTGGCCAGACTTTCATTACTCAGAGGCTTTAATCAACCAGTTCCTGTCCGAAGGCAGGGATGTTTACTGGCAAATATAACTTGAAATGAATCTGCACAATCTCCAAACATATTTTGCTTGTTTACATCCTCATTCACACAATCAAATTTCCTGTTCACTGATGAAATAAACTTTTCGTTAGGTCAATATTGATGTCTGTAGTTATGTATATATTCAAACCTGGACGTAATAAATTCTACAAAGCTGTCAATGCTTGACATGCATAAGATTTGTCTGATCATGTTGTACTTACCATGGCTTAAACAACTGCTATGCAGATGGGTGATCTTAGTACATGTTTATATATGTTAACGTCCTGAGTGGTTTGATCAGCTGGACGTTATTTACGCCATTGTTTTAATAAAGCTTTGCTTCTTGTGTCTGAGTTTAGATCGAAACCATGCTGTGTTGTTAGCAGACTTCCTTAACATTCAGACACGTCACCTTCAATTATTATCAGATCCACGAAAGCTGCTGAGTGTGCAAATGTTTCTGGTGATTCTTCTCACACCACCCACCACTGTCTCATCAGACAAGCAAATGGCTTCCAGGTACCACAGAATTTGAGGTCGTGTTCAGGATTTGGGACTGGTTTAGCAAACTTCCCGAACCTAGAAACCACCAAAGAGACGTAATATGTCTTAATGCATCAGAGTGTGAATGGTAAATGCTAAGTAAAAGCCAGGTCCAAATTCTAAAAGAACTGTTAGGTCCACATTGTTTCTTACCACTGTATCAAAAGACAGCAGACTTAACTGTATTGTTTGAAAGTGTCTCAGTGTAGCACAGTAACAAATCCTTGAACGAGTCCTTGAAAACATGCTCCCTTTGAAACAAATACAGCCCATCTGAGAGCCATTACCCAGCATGCTTTGCTATCTGATCCATATGGGAGAAACACTAATGCATGCTCAGCCTGAATCTCTCTGGCTGTTTATCATTACAGATTCTGGCATAATCAGTGTTTCATAAACTGCGCGGAAGCAGAGCCAAAACCTGATAGACAGAAAGTGACAGCCACCTGAGGGGTAAGAGAGGAAAGAGGAGGACAGGAAGACAACCATTAAATGTGTAGCATCTCTTTGAGGGTGGCCAGCTTGTCAGTGAACAATTAGTCGGAGGGGGCAGATGATTACATGTAACAGAGTACAAAGGCGTGTTATTTATTGGAGTGTCAAACAAATCTGCCACTGGTTCAAGGACGATGATTTACCCGACTGGACATGTCTGTATTGTCTGAAGTAATGTAACCTCTAAAACCAGATGACAGCCCAGTGCTGAGCCAGCTGAAATATATGAATGGATAAAATTGAAAATACAATCTGATCTAATGATTTTCATTTTGTGTTGCTGGACCCTGTGGAAGTGATTCAAACCACCTGTTCTGTAAAGACTCTATGCACTCTACAGGCCAAACCACTAACAGGGTAGTCAGGGTAGACTTTTATTACAGCGCCTGGTATTTATACCAAAGGGGAACTATATGGGAGTAATAAAGCAGACAATTTTGAGTGGTAAGGGTTTCTTACAGTCCCCAAAGATCTAGGTATTAACCAGATAAGTGTGTAATACAAACACCAAAGTACCAGAGTATTATTTTTAAAAAGATTATTAGTACCAAGACATCTTAGCTAAACTTGGCATGTTCTATATATAAAGCAGGTAAGTGTGCAGTACAAACACTGGTGCATACAAATGCTAAAAAAAAAAAAAAAAAAAAAAAAACCCAACATTTTACTAACTTTCACCCAAAGATCTGGCAGGAAAATGAGAAAAAAGTAGTTGATATTTTTTAAATTATGAAGTATATAATTTAGAGTAGTAACAAAACGGCACCTTGTGTGTATCTATATCTGTTTAGTGCTCCAAATATCCATATCTGTATTCAGCATTAATCTTGCGTTAAAGCTGCGTTTATGTGGCCTAAACTAGAAGTTTTTATAAAAAATTAAATATGACCTATGAATTAGAATGGAAATACTAGAAATCTCGGGAAAAAACCCAGAGAAAGAAATGCGAGCATTTTCAGCACACTGTCCTCAACTTCAGCTACATCACTGAAGTAGTAAACTAATTTAAACCACTGTGACAATGACCAGGCAGTTAGTAAGGATGAATGAATGAATGCCACATGTTCATGATGTTAATAATTGTGGTCTTTCTATGCCACACAAGCTTTAAACTGTATATGCCCACTTATTTGCACCTGCATTAAATTAAAAAAAATTCCTCCTGTTTGTGTCTTTTTTTCTTCTGTATCCCATGAGAGCTCAGTCCTGATGCACACCTCTAGTCTCAACAAGATTCCACGTAAAACTTTCTAGCAAGCTTTCTAAAAAAATTTTAAATAAATAATAACTAAAAAAGAAAGAATAGCCCACTTCGTCTTCAAATCTGTAATTGTATCTGTTCATTCTGAATTTCATAATTTGTGTAATTCGTGAAGTGGTCAATAGAAATACAGTGTATTTCACTGTAGTGCAGTGGGTACAGTCTAGGAGAAATTATAGAGATAATAAGGCCATCTCCTTGTAGATTATTTTTGTTGATTTGGCATGCAATTAAAAAGCAGGATGAATTCCAAATGTTTCTGGAGACATATTTGAAATGCACAATAAATGATAGCAGTTAGGTGAGCTGATGCCTAAATGTGTACATTCACTTAATAATATATTTGTCACATTGCAACACATGCTTATTACCATATACATTCCCACCTGTTCAGGAAGACCAAGCAGATGTTCAAATGTCTGTTTGCAGCTTATTTTCACAATAGCTCCTCCTATTAAATACACACCCTGCGTCAGGCACTCTTCATTCTTGAGCTGGCAGCAACCTGTGAACGCCTGCACAGCAGAACTGATAAACTGAAACAGCAAAGATAAACATGTGGTAAAACAATCAGTTAGTCTGTGTGTGTGTGTGTGTGTGTGTGTGTGTGTGTGTGAGGGGTGTTTCCTTAAACACATTTAAATACAGTCATTATTACTTCTTGGGGATGCTCGTGTGTGTGTGTGTATGGTCATGTATTTAGGTCCTTCCTGATGACCAAATATTATGTCTTCATGTCCTCACAGTCACCCGGTCCTCACAAATACAGTGTTTTACATCTTTCTTTTGTGTGTGTGTGTGTGTGTGTGTGTGTGTGTGTGTGTGTGTGAGTGTGATCGCACATGTGTGGGAATTTTTTCACAAGGATATGCATATCTGAGAGTTTAGACATTGTGCGGACATTTGTCAGGTCCCCACTAGGAAAACTGCTTTTTTATTATAAAATTAATTATTATTATTAAATGGCAACTTTTATTTACAATACTAAAAGAGCCAAAATATTACATTTGGTTTCAGAGGTTAGGGTTAGATGTATTAATTCGCTGTACTAATTGTTATGTCAGCGAAAGGTCTTCACAAGGAAACCAAGACAAGCATAGTACAGTAGCCGAGTCCTCACAAAAATACAGTGTTTTTTCGTATTTTACACACATGTGGGTGTGTGTGTGTGTGTGTGTGTGTGTGTGTTTGAGTGAGAGAGAGAAAGAGAGAGAGAAAGAAAGAGAAAGAGAGAGAGCACGTGTGTGTGTGTGTGTGTGTGTGTGAGTGAAAGAGAGAGAGAGAGAGAGAGAGAGAGAGAGAGAGAGAGAGAGCGAGAAAGAAAGAGAAAGAGAGAGAGCACGTGTGTGACTAGACGGCCAGAAACAAACAGGACACACCAGCGTGTGGACACAAATGGTTGAGTGATCACAGACGAGGACATCAAATAGCTCCCCCAGGACCACTTTCACACGGGTCAGCTGTCTTTCTAATCCCACACACTTCAAACCGATCAGGCCAGCACTTAAAAGGACCAAGCTTCTCATCTCATATAACGGAAGCCAGTGGCTGCATGTAGGAAATACAGAACCGTCCTAATTTCTCATCTGGTCAATGAGTTAAGATACATGATTTACTGAGAAGGCAGAAGTAAGCTGAAGCAATCTGTTTTTGAGTCCCACACTTGCTCAACAGGCTTTAAATAGGGACAGTCAAGCATCTACAAGTTCAACGATCTGTACAGGGGAGAAAATTAGAGCCGGGATGTTCAGTGGCTGATGATGCCATGACCTATTGCCATGCTATTACACTGTGCTATTAGGTGAAGTTCCAGTTTTACATTTAAAAACAAACATAGTACTTTTCACACAGTACCTGAGACACTGCTGTCATTTATGTCAGTTAGAATGGCTCGGATTTGATGACATTCCCAGGACATACTCCCAAACTTCAGCTTTAACAGCTTTTAAAAGCCAATGTCAAGATTACATAAAAGCAAAGTGTCCTTGCTTCTACTTCACCTTGATAGGAGTAGTTAGAATTAGACAATTTTCTCAGGTTTTGTTTAATCAGAGAGAAAAAAATAAGTAAACGTAATCATTTCCTTTTATGGACTGAGTGTATATGTGTGAAATACCTCTAATGGATAATTATGACATAATTTATGACATTCAGCTAGCAATAGATAGATAACAATTGCCAAAAGAACAGGTTTTTAAATTATTTTTGTTGTTGTTGTTGTTGTTAGGTTTAATGTTGTGGAACATCTGTGAAGCAAGTTACTTCCTGTTATCACTTATATTATAACAGCTATAAACAGTCATTCCCTCACCAGCATCTCTTCTCTCTCTCTCTCTCTCTCTCTCTCTCTCTCTCGCTCTCTCTCTTTTGAGGGTAGTATGAAAAAATATGCAGCTTGTCATGTCAGCAAGAACCACAAAGCCCTCCATCCTGAAGACTTTCTTATGCTGGACAACTTACAGTTTTACCTCTGACTGTTACAAAGCGCTGACACTGGAGACTCCTTCCAAAAATGTGAAATAAACATCTCCTTTAAATAACAACAATTAAAACTCACCATATCAACAATTACACACTTCTCAATGTATTTAGGTGGAGCAGCTGCCATACAGGTTGGTACTATACAAACAATAACAGGTTTATTCTATATACTATACCAGTCATACTTGTGGTATGATGTAAAAAGAATGTATATGTTAAGGTATGATCATTGAAATTGTCATTATGATTTGTGAAAAACAGTCCTAAGATGCCAGCTGCTAATTCAAACAAACTTTGCATGCTCTGTCAATAAACTGGAGGCATTCTGATTGGCAGCAATCAGAGACAGCTAACATAGAAAAACAGAACATCTCACCCTATCACGGTGGTTATCCTGGCAGATTTAGATTTACCTTAAAGCAAGGTTATTGCTAAGTGATTTTATAGATAAGGTTTCTTTATCCTCAAAGTTCTTGGTATTACTTGATATACTTAATATTTAAGCATGGTAAATATATATATATATATATATATATATATATATAAATAGTTTTATTTACAGTCTTGTCTTAGGAGCTTTACTCTGATTTATTATTATATACTATTACTATATACTATTATCTGATTTACTATGATATAGTTATTTGATTAAGGCGTGTATGAGATATGAATGTATAGGTGGCAGGAAAAATGTCATCTTATCCTGGTTTATAAATATTTCTGTGTAACTGTATTTTAAATATCTAATAACAATTTATATCAGTGTTGGTGGTTTCCAGCAGTGTACTTCAAAATTTAAACCTGCATTTTGTAGAAATTTGTTTCAATCTTGTAACTAAGAATTTCAAAAATATGGGCAACCACAAAGTGAGGTTATTTTATAATAGCAGACATGCGCCTCTTTATTGACTTGCACTGGCTTGCAATTAAATTCGAATGTATTTTTTATTATAATTATCACTGTAGTTAGCAACACTGGCTAGGCTTATTTTCCTGTAGGTATTATCTCGCCATGCACTGATCATGATCCAGTTTAGCAAAAACTAGAAAACCTTTGCACTAAGCACTTCCAATTTTGATGTTCATCTATCATATACTTTTCTTTTTTATTTTTTGCAGTTTAAAATTTTACTCAGTGCAGGTTTTTTGCTCATGCCCTAATTAGAAGAAAGAAAAAGCAGAAACAAGGGTGGGCCATTTTTCTTTGTCCTAATAAATGTGTGTAGTTCTTTGGAGATCGATTCCAGAACACTAAATCTGGTATGCTTTGTTTCCGTGGAGACCGCGCAACCATAGCGATAAATGCCAGGTAACCATGACATGAAAAAAGGACACTCCCCTCCCCAAGCCACGCATGCAAATGTGAAGTAAGGACTTAACAGATAATAAGGAGAATACATAGAGTGAACAGAGAGGAAATGATGGTCTAAAAGAAAAGAGGCGAAATATTTTAGGAAATTTTTAAATGCTTACATACAGTGCAGCTGATTAGATGCATATCAAATAACACTAGACTACTAGTGCACAGTAAAAGCACTATAATGATGTTCATTAATGGTCTACAAATGTATCTTTAAGATTCCTCTATATTTCACTGCCTCAGACATCAAAGGAAAACATTCAGTAATTATTTTTATTACATTTTATTATCTATCTTACTATCTAGCTTACTATCAAAAGCTACTAGAAGCTATAGCTACAGTAGTGATGGAAGGTCAGCTGCATATACAGAGAGCACGAATGAAAACGCTTCTATTTTGCATTTTTTCTAATTTAATACAACATTTTTTTATTACAAATTATATTATTGAGAACAGCTTGAGTGAAAAGTAGAATCTTTGAAATATTGACCTGAATTTCAGTGTTTTTTAGTATTTGCCATGGTCCCTTTTTGACAGTGTGTACTGTAATGTAATTACTGTAGTGTAATGACAGTGTGTACTCGAGCTGCCATGAACTCCACAAGTCTATGTAAAACCTTATGATCCATTTTAGCTCAAATCCATCAGAGTGTCACCTGAACACGTGCTTCAATAGAAGAGATTAGGCATAAGGAAAATCTGAGCTTTTCTACAAAGCTGTTAACATGCTCAATATCACTTTTAATAGGGACCTAGAAATAGTGCAGAATCTTGAATATTAAATATACAAGATATTATACATTTACGTTTTGTTTTAAATATTTCAAAATGATAAAACCTCCCGTTTATTTCCAATAAAATTCTATATTTTTTTAAATCCCAGATTTTCAGCATGGTCTCAGACTTTTGGAGCCCACTTAGTTCTACAAAAGAATGCAACAAATGAAACAGATGTTGTTTGTAAATCAGCAATGTGTTCTGAACAACCAGAAACATCAGCAGGATAAAGAGATTTAGCCACTTTTTGAGAGGAGGAGATGGGGACAGAAACTATAGAGACGTTATTGTCTTTCAGGACTTTCAGATGGAGACTAACAACATGTTTTTGGGTGCCTTTATCTGGATAATAATTTGTTCTTGAGTGAAAGAAAACTACATTTTTAGCATCACTGGCTAAAGCAGTATACTTGGCTAATTTATTCTTTAATAATAATTTGAGACAAATTCTAAAAAAAAATACCAAAATATTCTTCTATTTGGCATCCAACTAAAATTTCTGAATGCATATTAATTTCATTTTACAGACCATGTGGTGATTTTATTGATCATATTTCTTCATCCCTCTCTGAAGTGGTGAGAGGTGACAATGCAGTGCCTGTGTGTGTGTGTGTGTGTGTGTGTGTGTGTGTGTGTGTGTGTGTCTGGGGGGTATAAGGCCCTGTTTACACTAGTGTCTTTTCATTTTAAAATGAAAACGATCCTGGTCCACACTGGCGTTTCCGCTGTGTTTCAGAAACAATCTCCGTTCACATTACATGACCGAATACACATGTCACATGACCATTTATGCACATTGGGCATCCGCATACAAGTGTAAACAGGAAGTTGGTTGCTAGTCCAAAATGGCATTCCATGTAGAGCTTACACCGCTTGAAATGCGATTTGTTGCCGATTGCTCTAATCATAACTCGCTTCTTGCATGTGTAGGCAACTGCAGTATTATAAAATACAGAATTTAACTGTACAATGGCTGCTAAGAATGACGACAAAGCCAACAAAGCTTGCGGTTCTCCATGTTGTTGTGTATACGATCAAGGCAGCGTAATGGTCATATGGGAGGGGCTTGACGAATCAGGGAAGGATACGCGATGATCCAGAAGACTCAATCAGGGATAGAATGTGGGCGAAGCCATGTCTTCGTTTTCAGAAGGCTTCATTTTGGTCTGTTTACACTGAAACGCGAGCCCGGAGTTTTCAAACTAAAACGGGGTCTTCTGCGTTTCCGAAAGTCGCAGTTTTTGAAGGTCAAAAACGCCGGAGTACTGTAGACGACAGGCGTAACCGTAGCAAAAGTTATGCGTTTTAAAACGAAAACACACTAGTGTAAACAGAGCCCAAGTCCTCCTTCTGTCAGCCCCGAGGGTGTGGGACTGTACTATTTGCTATAAATAGTCCTGTCCCTGATCTTTGTAGCCTCCTCATTTAACACTCATATAATTGCCATCCAGTGCCTGACATTCTGAAAGCCTTTAACCCTGGCATATAAACCAGCACAATAAAAGTTAAACGAGGCTGTCAAGAGACCACGCATGTGGTTTTGAAGTCGTGTCCACTGTGTCGACTGGTGGTCAGGAAATAAGCCCCGATGTCAACAGTTCGTCATGCGCAGGAAGGGCCGGTATGCGTGGTGTGTCTCACGCTCCTGCTCTACATCACACTCTGGCATCATGCCACAGCATCTGCCACATGTGCCAATGCGCCTGAAGAATAATTACATGTCACATGTGGAGCAATGACTGTAATTCATGTGCTTGAGGACATTATCAGGAACAAATGCCCCTGCCTCTGACTGCATATGTTTGCAGAGAAAGGGCGAGCGAGCAAGAGACAGCAGGAATTACAGATTGTCAGAAGTAAAGTGCAACAGGACTGTCTAAATTATGACAGGTATTAATGAATAGTAATGAGCGAGGCAGCGAAGAATGGGAGGGGATACATCCAGGAAATGGCGATGGAGATTAAGAGTTGCTTTGCTTTGTAAAGGAGACAACGGTAAGTTAAACGGTAAGGCTGAAGGTAGGAAAGAGAATGTGACAGGAAGAGAATCTTGAACTTTCTGAACTAGGAGTGTTGGAGCTACACACCACATCACTAGCAACATATCATGACTACAGTCAAATCTATCTAATATTTCTCATTAGGAGATTAAAGATAGATAAAAGCAGATACAGTTGTGCTCATAAATTTACATACCCTTTGCAGAATTAGCAAAATTTTAATAATTTTTTAAAAATCAGAGGGATTGTTAAAACTGCATTTTGTTTTGGTTATTCAGTACTGCCCTGAATAAGCTATTTCACATAACAGATGTTTACATATAATCCACAAGACACAATAATAACTGAATTTACACAAATGAACCAGTTCAAAAGTTTACATACCCTTGATTCTTAATACTGTGTGTCATTACCTGGATGATCCACGACTGTTTTTATGTTTTGTGAGAGTTGTTCATGAGTCCATTGTTTGTCCTGAGCAGTTAAACTACCCACGGTTCTTCAGAAAAATCCTTCAGGTCCTACTCGTGCTTTGGTTTTCCAGCGTCTTCTGCATATCTGACCCCTTTCCAACAGCAGCTATATGATGTTAAGATCCATCTTTTCACAGTGAGGACAACTGAGGGACTCATACACAACTTTTACTCAAGAAGCCAACACGATACATTAAGAGCCAGGGGGTATAAACTTTTGAACAGGATGATTGGTATTGAAATATTATTTTGTCTTCTGGGAAACATGTAAATATCTTATTTAGCGTCTGAAGCGTAGTACTAAATGGAAGGAAAAAAAAGATCTTTAATTAAACAAAATAATAACAATTTACACCAATCATCTTGTTCAATAGTTTACACCCCCCTGGCTCTTAATGCATCATGTTGCCTTTTTGAACATCAGTGAATATTTGCACCTTTTTAATAGGTGTGTATTTTTCTAAAGATGTTTAACTGCTCAGGACAAATAAGAGACTCATGAACAACTATCACAAAACATAAAAACAGTCGTTGATCATCCAAGTAAAGACACAGTATTAGGAATCAAGCGTTTGTAAACTTTTGAACCGGTTCATTTGTGTAAATTCAGTTATTATTGTGTCTTGTGGACTATATGTAAACATCTGTTATATGAAATAGCTTATTCAGCACAGAACGAAATAAAAAACTAATACAATTTTAACAATTCCTCTTTTTTAAATTAACATTTTTGCAGATTCTGCAAGTCATATGTAATTAATGAGCACAATTTATATGATTATTAAAACAGATTTTTTTTTTACTAATCTCAACATTGAAATAGTCTTGTTTAATTGCTAGATAATTTAGCTTCTTTCTTTGATATAATTAATTAAACACGACATTGTTAAGATTGAAAGAAGTAAAAATGTTTCACAATAATTTAAGAATGAGGAAAAAATGCTTATATTATAGAGATTTTCACATGCAAAGATATTTGTAGTTGACGTTTGTGGATTTTTAGTAAACTAATTTAGCAGGAATATGTTGAAAAGGCTCTTATATATACAGCACATTTTGTGAACGCAAAGCATACTTAAGCGGTATTTTAAGAAATCCATTCTTTACATGAACATTTTGTCTTCCCAATCCAATATGCTTATATGAGATGTTGCAGAGGATTATTGTGGATGTTGGTCAGCACTCTTATCTGAAATTCATTAATTGAGTTTAAATTATTATGTCATGGCTTGACATGAGACATCCTGAAACATCCAATGCAACCTGGTGTGTAGATCTCAAATATGGATATTGATGAAAGTGAATAGTCACAAAATATTATGAAAATGATGGAAAGCAGGACGACAGATTTAACAGGTGGTTTAGAGATATTTCTTCATTATTAAAAGGTATCCAGGATACACCCACATACAGTATCTTCCATAATTTCCAAATTAAAAAGATAATATATTTTAAATTGGGGGGGTGGGTTGTCCATAATAATGTTTAATATTACATAAAATCATTCTGTTGTCTGTTAAAGTGTTGAATGTGTAGTATATGTGAATATTATCCCATCTCTCTTGAATTTTCCACAGCGTCACTGATCTGTCAAACAATTAGAGCTACTATTGATATTGCACTATGCTATATATCAAGTCTTTATGCCATCATATGTCACTGTAACATCAAAACTTCAAAGCCCTACAAAGGCCACATACTTCTACAATAGGTTCCCTTGGGAACGTCTACTAAAAGCATCTAAAAATGGATCCTGACACATGGGAAACAAGTTCAGGGGTCACAGAGGTGGCAGGTCAGGGCCAGTCATCACATGTCCTTGGTCCTCATCGATGGCTTCATCAGATGTTAAGTGTTACGTTATCGGTTTTACTGTCAACACTGGTATGAGAAGTATATTCTACACTGGAACCTCTTAATAAGCCCCTCAGTAAGCCTGAAACCCAGCGTGTAATAAGAGATGGAAGTGTTAAAGAGCGGACATGGAGTACTTAAACTGGGACAAGTGCACCCGGATAGAAACCGGGAAAGCAGACACTGCGGCGGTGCTGAGGCGAGATACTGTGGCGAGATACTGTAGCTTAATGATTTTATTTAGCCCGGGTGCTGATGGGAGGGTGATGATTTATTAATAGAGAGGGATTGAGCCTAGCTGTTAGATTACCATGTTTATGCCTAGTGGGATTTTCCTGCCTATTTCAGGTGTCGTTGAGAGATGGCATGCAAACAGGGGTCGTCTTTCCAGCCTGCGCCCCAGCTCAGATTCCTTCCCCTGTGTACTAACCTTTGTCCTTTGCCCTGCACATCACAGTGTATTCCCATATCAGCACTCAGGTCATGACCTGGAATGGAAAACTTGAAGCGGAAAAGTGCTGGCACCTGATTTTGTGCCAATCAGTCCACTCCGCTGTGCTTGCTCTGCCTCTCTTGGCTGCTTTTCTCACCCTGTGGGTCTCTCAGCACTATTATATGAAGGTGAGGCCTCTCTATTACAGGAATCAGACACTGCACTGGAGGGGTCTGTAATTAAACACATCCAGTGTTGGTCATTACCAAATACCATCCCTAATTGCCCCTTATCTGAGGTAATTACTGCCTAACAAGAGAAAATGACTCCATATCATGCGGCGAGAGGTTTGTGTGTGTGTGTGTGTGTGTGTGTGTGTGTGTGTGTGTGTGTGTGTGTGTGTGTGAGAGAGAGAGAGAGTGTGTAATTGTGTTAAATTCACGGAAAGAGGGTACTGAGGGCTAGGGGATGTGAGAGCTGCCTGTAATGCAGTGGTAATGGCCTGGTTCTGTATTTGAGCAGGTGCATTAATGTTGAAAACACACACACACACACACACACACACACACACACACACACACGTCTCTAATAAAAGAGGAGATCAGAAACATAAAAGGGCAAGTAGCTCAACCATACACTTTGTTGAGTCTAGTGCTGAAAGAGACAACACAATAAAAAAAATATGTTTTGGTTGTTTTGGGGTTGTTTTGGTGAACACTAAAAGCACACACACACAAACACACAGAAGAGCAAAGAGCTGAATATCGGCTTTGTGGCTACACACATGGATCATGCAGTCTGAACAAATAGATTATACACAGATGAGTGAGCTCTACCTCTATCTCAGCGCTTTTGGTCCTTCTGCTGCTCGAAGCACATCACTCGCTCTCTCTCTCTCTCTCTGTGTGTGTGTGTGTGTGTGTGTGTGTGTGTTATACAGCGCCGGAGGATCGATGACTTATTCTGTCTGACACAACTATGTCGATTCAGCATATACCCGAACAAAGACACACACACTGCACGAACTATGGTAAACTCTTTCAAACCATCTCAAGGTCGTTTCGCTCGTTGCTGCAGCCCATGGGACCTAAAAGCCCATGTCCTACTTTAATGTCATGTTCTGACACTAAAGGTGATGTTATTAAGTAGCACAAAGAGTCAACACAAGCCATGTCCTCCTCAGTTCAGAATTATAGTTTCCTGTCTTTCCTGTTTTGAAAAAGCATGCTCATACAAATGTGTCTTCATGAACTATTGGCTATTTGTACAGTCAGTGTTAAAGGAACATGCCGCAAATCTACCTAATCTCTATAAGTGGTCTCTGTAGTGTAATTGCGATTAACATGGACAAATATTTTAAAATGATGCGCTGTACAGAGAAAAGAACCAAAAACCTAAAAACCTAAGTCAAATAAATGATAATGCACTGATAACTAAACTATACTACTTGCAAATGAAGCTTTAAATCTATACAATTTTGTCTTTTCAGATATGGAGATTGGATAAATCTATGTAAAAACAGCTTTAGTAAGGCCCATGCTGTCTAATCCCTAAACATTTATTGTTATAGTGTAATGATCGTGGTTTTGAATTTGTGATAAATATATAGTCACATATTTGAAACATTTCTCACCCGAGTTCAACAGCTGCGCTTAGACCTGCATTATAAGTGATTTGAAATATTGTAGATTTTCAGATACTTTTTCAGTACAGAGAAATATACCAGAATTCTTATTCCAGGCAATAACACATTAAGTATGCTACATATACAGTGGGTAAAGGTTAGGTTGAAAAATGTTAGAGTATTCCTTTAAACACAGTGATTACTATTGGTGGAATTAGTACAGCATTATGCAGAATATAACCTCCTTATGTCCTGTGTCCCTGGAGAAATCCCTTTACTCTTGTGTGAACTGAAAAAAGAACAAAATTATATTAAAGTGTTTGCCTGTTATTAAGCACCCTCCTCCCATTATGTGTGTGAAATTGGATGGAAAGTGACAGCATGAGTGCATCTCACAAGCGCTAAAGTGAAGCACTCAGAAAGCCACAGTGCTCTTGCCTCACACACTCGCTCAGATAATGGCATTTCATTAGCATAGCGCTGGTCTGATTCCTACACACCAGTGCTGAGGAAGACATCTGTTGTGTGCTTATATTATGAGAAATATCTTGTGAAAACACTATGGAGTATGGATTCTATGCAGCCTATGGTACTTCCTGCATGCACACAACTTTGTTCTTGCCTGATAGGGCTGAATGACTTCTACTGTTTGAATATTATTCATTTTTTAAAAATACTATTTGCATATTGAAAGGCAAAAAAAAAGAAGGTTTATGATGTCTCATCCTACACGTTTCCAAAATTTGTCAGCTAAATAATTTATGTCACTTTATGCAGGAAAATGAATTTAAATAAAGTCATGTTATTTGTGGCATTCTGAATTCGTTTTCTAGTTTTGTAGTCAAGTCCATCTTATTTAAGACCAAGACTTATATACACAAAGACAAGACCCAGATTTTTACCACTTAATACTGAGACAAGAGCAAGACTAAAGACAACAAAACCAAGCTTCTAAAACAACCTCATATTCTCACACTTTTTTAGTGCAACTGGAAATGTTTTACATTTTTTCATAATTATTTTTTTTTTTACATTTACATAATTCATTACATTATTGCAGTTTGTTCAACGCAGCAATGTCAACCGTTTATAGATGAGGGCGCTGTCATTGCTGCACTGAACAGACTGCAATAAGTAATACAGTACATTATGCAGTTTTGTGTTGACCATTTTTCAAAACTTATATGTTAAGATAATATGTTCTAAATAAATGCAAATAATGGTATGAATAGGAGGTGCACTATTCATTTTTGTGCAAACTAAAATAATAACTGCATGAGCGGAAGCAAGCAGCTTCCATTATTTTCCAGTTTAGGCCACACCCAATTTTGTTTAAATGCAAATACAGATACAGATATTTGGAGCATTAAACAGATACAGATACAGATCGTGACACTTAATTATACCCATAGTACACTGATTTCAAAAACTGCAACCCTATATTTAATGTTGTAATTAGACCCCCCAAAAATACTATATGTAAATAGCAAACTATTTCCAAGGAGACTTATTTGAGTCTTCCCTCTTCTGAGTCTAAATCTTAGAGTGTTTCAAATATGTAGTGTTTGCCCCCACTATGAGGTTCATTTAGGCAGATGAGAACAAAGCAATAGCACTCTGGTGTGGACCAAAACGACTGGTTCGAGAGCATCTGAGCAATGTGGTGTCAGTTTGATTCCAAGTTGTTCGATTGCATTGAGAAATTGATTCATCCCTGAATTGACCTGACTACATGAAGTGAACCAAACATGGGCAGTATTTGGGGTATTTTATGTAGATATGAGTTACTAAACTGAAACGTGAGACACAAACTGAGCCAAAAGAGAGTTCTGGATGTGATACACAAAATGGTTAATTAATTAAGGGATCATTTAATTAATATTCCAATGTTCCAACATAATATTCCAACGTAATTAATATTCCAAAGTTCCAGCTCTGTATCCTTGCTCAGCTGATTTTTGTGACTTCTTTTTCCATTATTGCCTAGGGTTTCTGGCCAATGAATGAAAAAGTCTTTTGAGTATGTTTTCAGACTTACACATCCATCATTCAAGGCTTTTTTCCCCCTTTTTGCTTTGTTTACTTATATGCAGTGTAAAACCATCCATTTTCCATACCACTCATCCTACACAGGGTCATGGGGGAACCTTGAGCCTAAGGCGGGAGGACACCCTGGATGGGATGCCAACCCATCGCAGGGTAAAATCACACACACACATAACAGACAATTTGGAAATATTAATCAGCCTACAGTGCATGTCTTTGGACTGGGGGAGGAAACCGGAGTAACTGGTGGAAACTCAGTGGAAGCACTGGAAGAACATGCACAAAAGGCAGAGGTGGGAATCAAACCCCCAACAAATCAATAGGTATGAAATCATCCTTAAATATTGTTATACCCTATGTAGTGAGCATACAGCATATAGTGAACTAAAACAATGATTCCTTTGTGAATACAAATAAATATTAGATACTATAGGTAAATGATTAAAATATATCTAAAATGAATGTGCTCTGCTCATTACTTAATTTGTATCCATAGTCACAGTATTATTTTAAATCCAAAGTGTCAGAACACAGTTTTCATTAAAAACAGATATGAAGACAGAAACACTTTAGCAGCTATGTGGATGTCAGGGTGCTTGTTATTTCTTGCCAGCTCTCTCCAAGTACATGAGTGATGTCTCATGTCTCCACCTCCCTGTGGCCCTATTAAGCAGCACAGCATGTCCAAACGTCTCTGCTCCAGCCACCATGGATCTCCCTGCTCTCCCTTCACAACCTGAACAAGGTCTGGACAGGGCTAAAAACCTGCCATCCCCCAATTGTCTCAAATGAAACAAGAACGCCGCTATGCTCCAGTACGGTCCCTCTGCAAGGTGTCCTTTTCTGCCAGAACCAAATCAATATCGACTTTCCGCCTCCGCCTAGTCAAAGTGACCATCAGCTCCTGGTCATACAGTAACATCTGCCTGAGAGCTTTACGTCTCCATTCATCAAGATCTTTCATAATATTTATAGCATGCAGCAGTGTATGAGCTCTGCACACATGTCCCATATGGAGGAGGGGAAAGCGGGGGTTGGGGGGGGAACGTTGGTTTAACAGATGGGAGAAGTTGACATGTATAAGTGTCTCCCATAATTTCTTGCTCTTAAACGAGTCCAAGGAGTCTGTTGCTACTCTGTTCCTCACCATAAATGTAAAGTGACGTGGTAGTATTTTGGTGTCACAGAATTCGTGGGAAAATGTGTAGATTTTAGTGGATGATTTAGCACTTCAGTTTTATAAAACTATACATGGCACAATGCCAAAAATATTCTGAATAGGAAAAATCCTATCAAGCTGATATGTGCAGCACATGAATATCAAGGCACCCCAAGGTAACAATAAAGAACAAAATATTTCCTGAACCTTCACAGATCCTTCCAAAAGCTACATAATATCCATCCAGAAACATCCCCTGTTTGTATGAAAGTTTCCGAAGCAATCTCCTGCTGATGTGGGATCAGCTCTTTTTTTCATACATTAATGAATTCCAGTGCTGTACAGGAAGCTAATCAGAGATTGACAGCAACTGTCTTGAATGATATACTGTATAGGTTACTGATTTGCACTGACTGGAGTTTCATTGAGAGAGTGTGAATTATTGACAACACTTCTTGGAAGATGTCTACAAGGGAAGAAAAGACAAGACAAATCATGCTGAATAGCTGTTTTCATAAGATGAAGCACTTTCATCTGCTAGCACTTGCAAATATCCCATATGACAAAGTTGCGAGCTCAAGTCTCTTCTCCAGCAAGTGATTTGAATTCAGAAAATGTAAAAATAAAAAATAAAAAAATAAGTAGGTGTCATGATTATATAGAGGTAGCGGATGCAAGTGCAGATTTTATTGTAAAAAGTTCAACAAAGAGACCCAAAACAGTGAAACAAGAACCATAAATATAAACACTGTATATAAGAAAAAAAACAGGCAGAATATGAATAATGGTGCGTTCATGAACACACATTCAACGCACATGAACGCTACCATAAAGTGGTATTTACAAGTGGGAAACTCGTAAATTGGGGGTGTGTCAGTTAGGAAACATGGTGGAACCAATGGATGCAACGTCTGCAGGCTTTTTATATTTACAACAAAACAAGCTAATTGCCTGCACAAAATGATAGCATTGTAAAATTATAATATGATATGTAACGATAACATTTACACTGGCTTCGTAAATTGATCAAAAACATAAAAAAGCAGAACCCACCTGATGCACATTCTTTGTTCTTCATTTTCTATAAATAGAGTTAAAAAACCTTCCTGTATTTTTTTTGTAGAGTAGGTACACCAGCATCTTGCTCCAACCAAAGTAACCTGAAAGCACCCGATCTCGTAATTACGACTTCCTAACTAGTAAATGCGAACTTCCCAGGAGGACTTGCAACATGCAACAACACATACACATGACACCGATAAAAGCTTGACAATGAAACATACTGATACCAGAACTAAAGTAGGGGTGCTTATTAGGGGTAACACAGAACAGGTGTGAGTGTTCAGTGGGACATATGACATGGTCCTGTGACATGCTGTAACTGATGGGTAATGCAGTTCAGCGCCGATTTCAGCATAACCATGACAGAAGAAATAAACAATGCCTACTGGACAAGCAAGTTCAGCAATCAGAAAAAGAGAAAATAACCCCTCACATATTGAGAGAATACTCATATATCTTTCACTCATAGCCAAAATGTTGGCCATCGACCTTTGTCATGGGTGCAAACACAATGTGTTAAATTAATAAGAATCAAAAACTTGTTTGTTCCCCTTAGTCTGTACTGATGCACAACTAGCTAACTAGCTTGCTTATGTTATTACATTACCTTAGGTACCTTAGGTACATTGCCATAGTAGCATCACTGGGCAAAGAACTACACTACCCATCAGCCCCAGCATGTCACATGTCACTAATCACTCACACATTTCCTGTTTCATCTTGATTAGCTCCACGATTCAAGTCCCAGTTTTTCATTGACTATGTTTACATGTACATCAATGTTCCGATACTAATCAGACTTTGTCAATATTTTGATTAGTATTAGAGTCATGTAAACACCGCAATCCGATTGCCTGTTTCAGATTAAGACAATATTTTAATTCCCCAAATTCCCACACCTGGAATATGCTGGTTTTAGTTGGAAATTTGTTGCATGTAAACACTGTATTCAGAAAATCCACTGAAAGGAGATATATGCGCATGCTCAGTCCAAAAGGAATTATGGGTGCTAACAGATGCTTAGCTGTAGGTATTTAAGAATGGCAACTCAGGCATACTTACAACAACCATATACAGTGTGTCACAAAAGTGAGTACACCCCTCACATTTTTGTAAATATGTGATTATATCTTTTCATGTGACAACACTGAAGAAATGACACTTTGCTACAATGTAAAGTAGTGAGTGTAC
>JANDJT010000092.1:16648410-16669717 GCA_024331685.1 Stegophilus panzeri | reverse complement strand
TGTTGTCATATGAAAAGATATAATCAAATATTTACAAAAATGTGAGGGGTGTACTCACTTTTGTGAGATACTGTATACAGGATATTCTGATGCCTGTATAAACTTATAAACATCGTATTTGGAATATGACTGCAACCCGAAAATAGACCTTAACTACTGTATACAATAAATTATCTGCACTTGCATCTGCCTCCTCCTACAATCCCTGACAACCATAGGACAGGGTAGCACTTTGAAGTTTCCTTGCATTGTGGGCTAGCTATAAAAGTATGATTTGTCCACCCCGGGGGCACCTTAAAAAAAAGGGGGGCCCTAAAGAGAACTGTGGGCTGGGACATAGCTCCTTTAATCAGCATATAATCTATTCTAATTTGGCTGCACTGATAACCCCCATCTGTGGAAAAAAAAAACCCAATACACGCCAAACAAGTGGCATTTCACACAGCTTGCTCCTATTTATCTTCCTGAAAAGGCTTTCTTATAATTGGAGGCCCCTCACTTTATTAAGCAGGAGAACGGACGTGCAGTCTATAGGATCTATAGGATAGGCCCCACAGTCGGATGCTGAGCCAATTAAGTGTGTGACATGGATGCGATGCAAGCGGTTAAAAGACGGATAACTCGATTACGCTGGAGTTAATGCTTGATTCGCTCTAGAAGTTCCTCATCGATAGTATTGACCGCAGACTTGCATTGGAACAAAAGGGAAGTTATTTCCGACACCACAGTGAAGCTTCTCGTCTTACTCCTCAGAGAGTCCCATAGAGGGGAGGATATGAATTAATAGACTGTAGTACTCATGTGCTCTCTCTCTCTCTCTCTCTCTCTCTCTCTCTCACTCTCTCTCTCTTTCTGCTTCCCTCATAAATGCCATCCCACTCTTTCTACACATTAATCTCCATGAGGGCAAACTGATTTTTCTGGGGCTGCTGGCTCATGCCCCACTGGACTACAGGATGGCAGGTTTTTAGGACTTGTATGTGAGTGTGTGTGTGTGTGTGTGTGAGAGAGAGAGACAGTCCATTTTTCATACAGACGAGACTACAGCAGCAGGGGTATGAGTGGGAAAATATGAGGGGTATTATGAAGGCGGTCATTCCTGCAGTCAAAGGCAGACACAGAGGAAGCATGGATACTGACCAGCACAAAGAAGAGAATTGCAACACTGTGTGACAAGACAGCAACCACATGAGGAAAAAAAGACTCAATCAAACAAATTGAATGCGTGTGTGTGTGTGTTTATTTGTGCATCACAGCAATGCGCATTGCTGCGATATAAATAACAACCAGCAGAACCATTTGTGCTCCAACATTTGATATCTTATAAACAGGAACAAACGAGAGAGCGTTTGACGCTCAGGAAAAACAATCTGACATCACTGTACAAACACTCCATTGAATACCGGCCTGCATCATGCCAGGAACTGTGTGAAACTGCTGGAGTGTGAAAGAGGGGGTTCGAGGGCAGTCTCGCATTGCACATGGGTGCTGAAGTTGAATCGAAGCATAATTGGGATTCGTTCCTTTGACACTGACCTATAGCTGCTTGGATAACATCTGATGACCTCTATGGCATACACCCAAAATTAAATGCATAGATCTCATTGGTTGAAGGCTTAAAACAGAAGATTGTGACCTTTGGCTGAGAAACAGTTTCAAATGTCACGGCAATTTTCCTTGATGCTAAGTTTAAGGCGGCTTGTGCTGGATTACAAGACTTTATTTTGAGCACAAGATGAAACAACAACGGCAAGTCCAGTTTGTAATTAAAGAAGCCTAAAACTGTTGTGTCAGAAATAAAATATCTGTATATCTACAAGCTGAGCATGGATAATCACAGTTCTGTCCTTAATTTGGTGCCAAAAAATACTAACACATGCATTCAGGCATTCAGGCAGACCTATTCATGAATTAATTAAAATGGGAGACGAATGAATATAGCTTACGTCAATATATATCGCCTCAAAACCTCCATTACTTTTTAGGAGGCAAAATGAATGACTAAATCCTTTAGCAACAGCGTGTCCATAGCAACAGCAGCACCATCTCGTCTCCTAATAAATGAGGGGTCAGAACAGTGTTTTATTTATCTGTCACTATTAATGCTGGAGGAACTGTGTGACTGTCAGTGTGATGCTCCTGATGATGCAGAATAGCTGCACTCTGAAAAGCTTAGATGAAAAAAAAAAAAGTTTGGCAAGATGTCAGTTTCTCAAGGTCTGTGTTCACGTCGGACCCTGTCACAGCTTCCCCCATATCATTCGCTCTCTCTGTGTGTATTTCCTTTTCACCATCTCAATACCTTTTTGAAAATAAGAAGGTTTAAACACACAAGAGGGCTAATCTTGTGAAAGAGGACAAGGCTATAAGATTCTATAGCATAGCTGCCCCTCTCCTTCTCTCTCTCTCTCTCTCGCTCTCTCTCTCTCTCTCTCATGTCAGTGGTTTAAAAAATGATTCCAAAGCTGAAAGGCTGAAACCATTACTCACATACAGTTGTACAGGCAATACTGAAACCCTCCCCCACATCACCCGCTCAGACCTAGAAATGTGCTTTTAATTTAATAAGTGTTTTCTTAAAATGATTTTTGTTGCATAACTTCAACATCATAGCCGCATCTGGCAAGCTGCAGATTATTCTCTTGGTATCGTATTATTCTCTTGGTATTGGAGTAAATGTTGCCGTACGTGATTTTCCTTCTAGCTGAAATAGGCAGTTTTGGGATGAACAAAATACCAAGTGGTTAGTACTGATTTATTAATAGGTCATGCCTGGTTTTTGGTGCCCTCTGGAGATCTGAAATGATCTGAAAATTACACATATGTCTTTTGTGGTTTAATAACAAAAAGGACATATTAAAGGTTTGCAAAAGCATGTAGGTCAAGATATAACTTGTAGGACACACACACAAGGTTTTAAAATGATATTTACGAGACTCAACCAAAATTGGGGGGCACAGTGGCTTAGTGTTTGCCTCGCACCTCCAGGGCTGGGGGTTCGAATCCCACCACCATCCTGTGTGCGCAGAGTTTGTATGTTCTCCCCGTGCTTCAGGGTTCTCCTCAGGGTACTCTAGACACTCGTTGTAGGCTGATAAGTCAAAGTGTGTGATTGTGCCCTTTGATGGCTTGGCACCCCGTAAAGGATGTCCCCAACCTTGTGCCCCGAGTTCCCTGGGATAGGCTCCAGGCTCCCCTGCGACCCAGTGTAGGATAAGCAGTATGGATGGATGATTGGGCCATAAAAAGATGGACACTCTAATATCAAGCTAACCATTACACCATGTGTTCAATGTGCTGATTTTGTAATTATGAATTCTTATAGCTTATTCAGGGCAGTCGCAGCAGAGTGGATGTGTTATGATTGAACACATCAGCCTACAAAGATAATATGAAAAAAATGGACAATGATAAGTGAGGCTACATACTCTCCGTCCAGAGCTGTTATCCTGATGAAAACACGTTAAACAGAGTGGACTCTTAGTATCTTGGTGGACAGGAAGAAAACACTCTGAAGCAGGTTATTTCCCAATAACAGCATCCTGAAATGTTTTATTCCTCTTATACCACAGCGATTACAATTTTTAATTTGTTAATTTAAAAGATATGATGCTTTTATGCTGTTTCGCTAGACAAGTTAGTACCTGTTATTACATACTTTAAAACAGATATAAATATAGCAGTTCCTATACTAGTCTCTCTTTTTTTCTGCCGCTTGATGTTGAGCTTGTCATGTTATGGAGAAAGATTTCCATGGAAGAAACTACAAAGAGCTGGATGATACTGGAGATTCCTTTCCTACATGTTAGCTAAACAGCTCCTTACAGGAAACTTCACCACGTCGACAATCGTAGTTTTACTTTGTTAAATAAATAACATCAGTTTATTATTAAATGAGTGTATTATTAGCATTATCACTGTTCAAGCATGAAAAAAAAGGTTAGAAATGACTAAATCTAAAATATGAAACAAATTTGGAAGGCTTATACACCTATTCTTTATAGAAATATGATGGAAATCTCTTAGGGTGTAGAAAAACCATTAGTGTGAAAAATCTAAATAGTGGAAAATGTATAAAATTCCCAGTTTTATACTGCAAAAAGTGTTAACAGTTTTAGCCAGATTGTTAGAACTAATATTGTTGAACATTTTACATAATAAATACAATTATATGTACTAAAGAGCATTACATTTTGTCCACAGTAGAATGAGTTTCAGTTTTGGCTATTTGTCAGTACACACGCCCATACATAGACATAATAGGCCATTAAGGATCATTTTTATAATTAATATTACCACTGTGGATATACAAATTCAAATTGTGTTAAAACTATTAATTGACTTAATGGTATTTAGAAATATGTTGAATATTAGTAACCACAATAATGCCTGAAGTTTTTTTAAGATGGCACTTTCCAAGATAAAAGAAAACAAACAAAAAACACTAAAGCTTTTTTTTTTTTCCTGCAGAGGAAGTATGCAGGAAGGAACGCTTATTCTTAGATATTTTGGAGCAGAATTTGGCAGGAAGCTCACATGCATGGATTTAAAGGCTTGTCGTCATGGTGATTTGTCTCAACGCCCATGTGATCTGGCCCCCCACATCTGTTTTTCTTTCTCTTCCCTCTCTTTAATCTGTCTAATTATTAGTCATTAATTATTTATCTCTCGCCACTGCCATGTGGGCCATTCATCGGTAATAACAGAAATATTTCTATATTAAGTTTTTTTTTCCTTGAGTGATGAGTGAAAGTGATAAGCATCAGTGCTGAGTTTTCAAGGTTTCATTTTATTAATCTAATACATGTATCACATTTCCCCTTATCTTAAAAACATGAAGTAATCGGATTAGTGACTCCCAGTCCTGATAGTGATCAAATACCATCACTGTTTACAAAATGTGCTTCAGGTGCACGACTTTGGGCCAACATCCCCCTCTGCTGGACATCTTCAGTGCTGCACAAAAGATCAGCCATTTTGTATTGGTTTTTACTGTACAATAATTTAAGCACAGACATTAAAGCCTACACTGATGAATTTCATATAGCTCATTCCCACACACGGGACTGCTTCTTATAGCAGCAGTGAAGACGCCAGATGTAATGCAAGGCATGTGTGTGTCCGACCATATGAAGGCCTTGCAACGCTAAGCATGACTGTGGTGGGGTGTGGAAATGATCTGTGTGTGTAATGATATGCATAGCTCTTGTCAGCTGAAGTTTGATACAAAAAGACACTTCCCTTGGGCAGTAATATGCCGAATTGTCTGCAGTTCTTGCTCCAGGACAAAAGGGAGGGAAAAGGAAGAAAGACAGAGAACAAGTGAGAACGAGAAACAGATTAAGCACTGAAGAAGTTTCAACATAGGCTACCGGTCTCTCTGACGCCACAATTCAGCACAACAACTGCCATTAGAGAATTCCTTTAACCGCTGACCTGAACTTAGATTCCTCAGCCGTTTTCTTCTCTCACGTAATTCTCACTATTACCTCTACAGGCTAGCAAGCCAGAGTGCAATATTTTCCAGTAAGGCATTACACACTAAATCACTAAATTCCAGGTATGAGTCACATATACTTTAGGACATCAAAACTATGCTTAAGTATGATTTCATCTCATTGTATGCCCCATATTTGTCCCTGATTATAAAATACTGATCTAATGTTAATGAATATGGACAGAATAAAATCCACCCTCCTACTGCAAGACATTTTATAAATACAGACACTCTTTATGTTACAAGTGGTAAAAGTATAGGCATACAGAAAAATGTTGCATTGTACTCAGGATCAAAATTTTGCTGAAGTCTACATTGTGACCAAAGTTAAATTTAATGCATTACAATACTGATTGTGTACTACACCTGCAATGTTTTATTTCCAGGGGGGATGGTGGCTTAGTGGTTAGCCCTCCAGGGTTGGGGGTTTGATTCCCGCCTCTGCCCTGTGTGCGTGGAGTTTGCATGCTCTCCCCATGCTTTGGGGATTTCCTCTGGGTACTCTGGTTTCCTCCCTCAGTCTAAAGACATGCATTGTAGGTTGATCCTGTGTAGAATAAGTGGTACACCATCCAAAATTCCAAATTTTGGAACACCATCACATTGCCACCACCATGCTTGACCATAGGTATGATGTTCTTTTTGTGGAATTCTCTGTTTGGCTTATGCCAGATGTAACGGAACCCCTGTTTTCCAAACAGTTCCACTATCGACTCATTAATCCACAGAACATTCTCCCAAAAGGTTTGAGGATCATCAAAGTGTTTTGGCAAAATTCAGACAAGTAGTAGAGTCATGAACAGTGACCTTTACTGATGAAGAGAGACCTGTAGGTCCTTTGAGGTTGTCCTTGGGTCTTTTGTGACTTCCTGGATGATCAGTTGCTGTGGAGGAATATTGGAAGGTCGGCCACTTCTGGGAAAGTTCACTACTGTGCCGGGTTTTTCCATTTGGACATAATGGCTCTCACTGTGAATCTCTGGCTTCCCAAAGCCTTTGAAATAGCTTTGTAACCCTTCCCAGACTGATGTATTTCAATCACCTTCTTCTTCATCATATTCTGTTCAAATTCTATTTAAGTGTTGATTTGATTGAACAGGGTTTGCAGTAATCAGGCCTGGTTGTGTCTAGTCCAGCTGAACCCCATTATGAGTTCAGTTTTACAGATTTGGGGAATTAGTAACTACAAGGGCAAATACATTTTCACACAGGCCCAGTTGGTATTGGATAACTTTTTTGCTTCAATAAATAACAATCATTTAAAAACTATATTTTGTGTTTACCCAGGTTGCCTTTGTTTTATCTTAGATTTTGTGTTCTGAAACAATTTAGTATGAGATATACACGAAAACAGAAGAAATCAGGGTGGGGCAAATACTTTTTCACAGCACTGTACATTAAAATTTCCGTGTAGCTTCCCCGCAGCTAGCACAGAGTACATCAGCTACCATTACTGTGAACGCCTAACTATACCACAAGTAGCAATGTTACAAACTTTGTTTGAGTGATTGTCAGATTGCTGGACAAAAACGGTCAATTGAATCCATTTTATATGAAATCTATAACACAATAAAGTGTGTCCACTTAGCTAGTTGACAGTGAATGACAATGAATATACTCGTTCACTTCCTTCTCTATATTATATCTGTATAAGAGACAAAAACAGCCCTTGACAACCAAATTATTAGTCCTATAAACACTTCCCAAATTTCCCAGACAAATTCCTGCCATGTTTAGTTTGCAGTGATTAATTTAGGATTTATAAGCATCAGGATACATTTCACTGTACTGTTATTGTTGAGGCTAAAAATAAAGTCAGGGATTAACAAAGCATGAAGAAATAAAACATTACATAAGCCTTAACCCTTTTGCACAGCTGTGGCTCGAGTAATGTAGTGCAGCACCTGTCACTTCCTAGTTAAGCCTGTTTGTTTACATTCAGTCTTTGATTATGTGATAAAATATCAGGGGAGAAAAATGTGGGTTGTCTTTCAAAGGTCAGTTAAAGGTGTTGAACAAGAAGGCATTGGGTATTACTTCATACAGTACAAGCTTTTGTGCCTCTTTTTAAAGAACAGAAAAGTCTTACATCTGCTCTTCAATCATACTTTAGCCTATGTTGTTTCTTTCTCATTACTTTTCTCACCACCTTTGCTCAATACTGATATACATTCAAATGTGAAAGAACTCAGGAATTTCATGTAAAAATGGTTCATTTTAAAAGAGCTTTAATATCATATAATAATGTAGATCATCTAAAATAAAATACATTACAAAAACAGTGATTCCCAATACAATCCCAATTCTGTTTACAATTTTTTTATTGTTTGGAAATGAGCTCCAGCCCCCGTCAGAACATTCCCGTTAATCTCTGGCCCCTTTCCCTCAAATGCAACTCACATGGCATACATATGCTGCATTTGACTTAACTCAAAAGTAGGAAGTGCGAACTTGGACTTATGTTTGAGTTACAAAATGGAGGAAGAAAAAAGTATCATAGACACATCATGAAAGTGCGTGTCTGTTAGCAACAAGCTATCCAGCTAACAAAAGTGATAGTCAGTTTATAATGTATTTACTTTCTAAAAACAGGAAACAGTATGGTCAGTGTTATAGATTTACCCAAGTAATGTGTCAGTACTGATTGATCTAAAGTAGATACTACTAAAAACTAAAGGTAAAGTAGTGAAGACGTATCTCGTTTATGGTTGATGATGTGAGCAGCCATGTTGACATCATGTCTTATGCTGAAATTTGGGGTGGGGAGACTTTCCAGACATTCAAATAGGAATTCTGAATTGAGGAAGCGCTTTTTGTTTGTTTTTTGTTTTTCCTAATCAGAGGTCAGATTTCGATTTTAAGCTTTATTCAAATACAGTAGAAGTTTTAGCAGAGAAATGGGGGTCTGTTGGGTGTTTTCTTTGTGATTGCAATTCACCTGACAGGTAGCAGAGGGTCATAAAATTCCCAAAGCCCTCCTTTATGGCACACGGTTATTGTTTTTCATCATCTCAACATGGTGTCAGTGTTTGGTGTACTGCAAAGAATGCAAAAACATCTCAGTACTCAAAACCCAATCATATCTGAGACATCCACAGGGCTTTAGTCTGGAGCAGGAATTGCACTACATCACAGCATTTCTGAGTCCCAATCCACCTACTATCCATCCTAAATAGTATCTGAGATTAGAATTAGTGTGTCCCAAATGGTAGTATGTTAAAATCAGTATCCCAAAGGTACCTGGATGGTCTACTATTTATGGTAGATTTTCAAAGTGTGGCTCCATGGACACTGTTTCAGCTAATATCCCCCATAATTCCTTGCATGAAGGAGGAGGAGTTTTGTGACTGTTTACTTTGCCGAATTCAACATGCAAACATGGTGTTGAAACAATGAAATGTGGAAAAATAAATCAAGGGAATGATAAATGAAATTATATAGTATAAATTATATAAGGAATAATGAATGAAGAAAAGCTGAAATGCAATGAGGAGTTTGTTTACAGTGACAGTGTGTGTAACTAGGCAATAACGTTCTCTTCCTTTACATGATGTGTTCGTCTGTCCCAGAACTTGCATACTCTTTTGCTATACACTCAAAAATTATGTACCTTTTCTCCACAAAAAGAGCACATACTTTTAGTGCATAGTATGAGTAGGCGAATTGGGATGCAGCACATGACACAGCTCAAAAAGTCAAAAGGATTTAACTGGACATAATTGCATGTTTTGTTTTGTTTTCCAAGCTATAACTGAAGCAGAGTCAATCATCCAAATAGTAATTGTTTACCATCTGTTAATGTTGCTTTTTACCACGTAAGCCGTATCTTTAAGACTTCAAAATTTGAGTTAGGTTGAGATACTACTTTATCTGAGATGTTAACAGGAGGGTAGGTGCATGTTTATGGTATTCTACAATTCTAAGTCAAATCCAATTAATAACATTTTAAAAGTAGTTCCTCAATGGTTCTTTGAATAGTTAAGGTTGTTAGCTACTCTTTTTTTTTTTTTTTTTTTTTTTTTTTTACATAGAACCATGAGAACTAATGAAACATTAAAGGTTCTAAATGTAACCCTTTTTCTAAGAGTGTACATGATTCTGTTTGTTATATTATTCAGAAAACATCTCCAAAGACTTGTTCAAGGGAAGGACAGATGAAGTAAAACTGAATAGTCCACTAGGCGTGACAATAAGGTGACTTACAAAAACATCAGAGCTAAAAAAGCTGTTCTTTGCTCAAAGGGTGGTTAAAACTATTCTTCTAAATAAATAAATAAATAAAAATACCACACACATAATAATGTGGTCACTTCCTAGCCTTAAGTTATTGTAATGCATACTGTGACTAGAAAAGCACACTGATGTCCATTTCCACAAATGCAATTCTGTCAATACAGTAGAGCGTCATAAAATTGCTATGTTCAATCAATAACCCTGTTTAAACCAACAAACTCAATTCCTCCGCACATTACTTTGTCTTTAGAGTTGCTCGAGAACAATGTTTGGCAGACTTCTTGAGCAAGCCTGACCTGGGAAACCAACATCTGGAGTACTTGATCTCTCAGAGGGCCTGCATGTTTCTGACATATGTCCACATGCTGACAGTAATACAGGGGCAGATTTATGCTGCTGCAATGACCGGCTCTGGCTCTGGGCCCTCTCACATGCAGAGTTTTTGCTATCTCAAAGGCAGTATCTTTCATGCTTTGATCCCCATCCTAAATCTGTCTGGCACATTTACTGCAGGGTATAACGCAGGACTGGAGTCAGGGGTCGCTGAGTCTGTGTTACAGGAGTCTGATCACTTGCACTTTCAGCTTTATGGAAGACTGATCTATGACCTGATATACAGTATATTAATGTATGTTATAAAAAAATAAAAATGTGATCTTGGATCACAACAGAGACAGCGAATAAAACCTTTCGGCCTACATTCTACCAACCTCAGGATGCTCGATTCTTTGTGAAACAGCATCCTGTATAAATAACATTGCTGCATGTTCGACAGCGCACACTGTACATTTCACTTACAGTGTAGGTTCTGCAAGTCTTCACACTCTTACAGGTCTTCCTTATGCATGATGTGTACAGTTTGGGGTGGGAGGCAGCTCGGCACGTCTACCCACATGTACATGAATCATTCTCCATGCATTATATAAAGAATAAACCACTGCAAGCGTTGCCCATCCATCATTTTCTGTGCTGCTTATCCTACACAGGGTCGCAGGGAGCCTGGAGCATACCCCAGGGAACTCGGGGCACAAGGCGGGGGACACTCTGGATGGGGTGTCATGTCTTTTGACTGGGGAGGAAACCCCTGAAGCACAGTGAGAACATGCAAGCTCTGCGCACACAGGGCAGAGTCAGGAATGATGACAGTTTATTTACTGAAGAATGACCCACAGTTCTTATCTGTTTATAGTTACATTTACTGTTGTGGAACATACAGCTTTTAACAGTCGCCTCCTCTTTAGCCTCATTTTTTTCTCCCTCTCTCGCTCTCTCTTTTTTTTTTTTTTTTTTTTTTTTTTTAAAGTTAATAAGTTGCCTTGTTTTTGACAACCACAAAAAATATGTTTATGTGCTGTGTCTGCCATACTAGTACTTGTGAAGTAGCTGTTACTAGAAAAAGCTGTAACATATTAGAATGAGCACATATACATAATATAACATATACATCCATTAATATAAACCTGTGATTGGCATCTGCACCATCATCAAACTGCTGTTATAGAAAATTAATCAACACCTTCTGAACAATCAGATCAGGAATTCATCAGCACTCAGGAAATATCTTCTAACAGGTGAAATAAAGGTGTTCTGGTACAGAATCAGAATCGAGTTCTCTTCCTGTGAGAAATCTGTGTTTACTGTCTCTAGGACTTCTGATCTATGCTTTTTGACTGTTTTGCATTTCTCAACTTTCCCAATTGTCTCCATGTGATGTCAGGACTGCCGTGGACTAATCCATCTATGAAACAGGCCCACATTTTGACCCCAGCTGAACTCAATATCATGGTAAATAGTCCTCAAATGTCAAAACTATGTTAAATATATAAAAACATACCTTTAATTTTTTTTTTTTTTTTTCCATGCATGACTGTCTTGAAAGCATACACTGCATACCAGTGGTCACCAACCCTGTTCCTGGAGATCTACCTTCCTGAAGACTTTAGCTCCAACCATAATCGTGCTTAAGACTTAAGGAAATGATTAGATGGTCAGGTGGGTGCAACTATGGTTGGAGCTAAAGTCTTCAGTAAGGTAGATCTTCAGGAACAGGGTTGGCGACCACTGTTGTACACCAACACATCAGTTAGTCCGGTATATAAGTGATCATGTTGTCTCTGTCTCCACCTGCTGGCCAAAGCACATCACATACTAAATACTCACTCCCTCACTTTCAGTATTGCTTTATCCTGATCAGGGTTCTGGAGGATCCCTGGAACAATAAGCGTGAGGTGGGAATACACCAGGATGGGACGCAAGGTAGGCGGAACCCAGAAGAGCCGGAGGAAACACACAGAGACACGGGAAGAAGTCACCCAAGCTCAGGATCGAACCCGTTACTCTGAAGCGGTGAGGTGGCAATGTCTCAACATAAAAACACTACATTTGTATTTAGCAGATTTATCCCAAAATCATTTTATTTTCAGTAACAAGGATCAGTATGCACACCTATACAGTACATGCCATTGCTACATCTGCATTAAGAAGTACATCTGCTGTCTTTTGAAAGAGGCACATATATGTCTAAAGGCATCAAGGCAACAAATATATGACACATTGGACAGATATCATAGTATTACAATATAGTGTAATAGTATCTAGCTGAATAAATGATAAACCAGTGAAATGAAACACAGTCAGACATCTGACATGCAGAGATTATTTTTTGCACCATCCACCCAATTGCCTTAATATGCATCTACATACAAATATACTGCATGTACAAACCAAATTAAAAGTAGTAACTTAAAATGTCAACTGCTGATAATAAAATGCAAAGATTGCATTTTTTCCCCCAATGAGACTGAACTTCAATGAGATGGAGGTTGCTATGGTAACCACATTAAGCAATGGCAGAAAATTATTTTGTATTTGATCTTTTATGGTACATATTTGCTTCAATAATTGATGGAGACTTCATAACTTGCATGTATGTAACACCTCAAAACCTCTGAATCTTTGCAGCCCTTAAAGCTCTAATATCAAAGGCAGCTGTGTGTTAAAGGCCTCTTTGAAAAGATAAGAAAAGTTCACTCCTGCAGTTTAATGCATCAGTTATCAGTGCTCCGTTTGAGCACCTGATGTCTGAATTGGAGATAATAAAAAATATATATACAGACAGAGAAGCTTACAAACAGCTGGCACATGGCATTAGAAAGATAACAAGAAACATGGAACAGGTTTCAAACAAGCTATGTTAAGAAAGCAGCCAGAGAAAATAAGAGCTCTATATTTCCAAATATATAAGTGTGTCTTGGGAATGCTACTTGTTAAATACAGTGTCTTGTACCACCCCTGAGCTTTTCCACATTATGCAGTGTTACATCTTGGAAATGTTATGGACTTAAAAGGGGTAAGATTATATCTTTGGTAGAATTTCAAGACTGATCATCACTCTGCCACTGTGAAGCATGGTGGTGGTAGCATAATGTTCCCTGTGCAGGGATTGGAAAACGGCTCAGTGCTGAAGACAGGATGGATGGAGCCAAATACAGGGCAATCCTAGAAGAAAACCGTCCATGTGGGCAAGGATTATAACAGCGCACTGGAGCGGTTCAACAACAAGAACCTGAATGTGTTAAAGTAATCAAGTCAAAGCCCAGAGCTCGATCTGATAGAGAATCTGTGGCAAAAATTAAAAATGCCAGGTGCCTCTGACTGAGATTGAGAAATTTTGCCAAGAATAATGAGCAAAAATACCAGGATCCAGATGTGCAAAGCTTATAAGAGACATATCCCAGAAGACTTGCAGCTAAAGGTGGCTCAAGCTAGTACTGACCCAGTGGGGTGAATATTTATGTATCTAACAAATCTTTGCTTGTGTTGTTTTTGTTTTTTTAAAACCGTTGTGTCAGAATGAAATATCATTTTGCACTTTCGAATGTTAGATATATTGTTTCAATTAAATGGTAAAAATCCCAATTAAGTCAAATCCAGGTTCGCATTGTAAACACTACAAAATGAGGAATATTTTAAGTGGGGTGAATTCTTACGCAAGGTACCATAGGGTGCTTATAGAGTTTGTTATAGTCCATCCCAGTTTTATTTTTAACTTCTCATTAGCTTTTTTCAAGGCTCTCAGTGCACACTGTGTTAACAGAACATATGCTACTACACCTATTATTCATAGTTCATGTGAAAATGCTAAAATACTTTTGACTGCATCAAATGACCTTTATATACTTTATGTACATTAAGCTCAAGAAAAAAAAAAAAAAAAAAACAACAACATCTAGTTGCATAAAGATAGCAGCTTAAACTGGTTACAAATACAGTTAACCATACACAGTGCTCACAGAGGGGAAAAATAGATTCTGTTTATTCTTTTCTGAAAAGAAAAAACGAAGAAGCTTTTTTTCTTTAAGATTATAAAAAGCCTCTTTTGTGTGTAATTGGGATACCAGCGTATAACTCCATTACATTCTTGCTGAGACTTCCACATTGCCTCCTACAGAGGCAAAATCCTTGGAGAAAATATATTAATAATTGAATTAATATATTAATAGAAGGTTAAAGGAAGAAGACATATTCATGTAAGAGTATACTGGAGGGAGAACACATTCATGCAGTTTAGGAAAAGAAAAGGAGGAATGAAAATACGAGTGTGTGGACTAGCAACAAGCAGTTGAGGCAACCCGTAGCGCTCCTGCTGATCGGTCAGTACGGGTCGAGATTTATCCTTCTGTGCAAGCAATAAGTAAACACCATCCCACAGATCTGGAGAGAGAAAAAAAACAACCCACATACATACATGTAACATGTTTATATAAAGTTGCATAGAAATGAATTAGCACATGCATCACAGAAACCCATAGATGAATATATGTATTCTAGTGGAGCATTGTTCTGTACTGAGCACTTAGAAAAATGACAAAAATGCAGTTAGTTATTGACTTGAAGGTCAGTGCTGTGAAGAAATGTTCATCTATAGGCATCTGGACTTATAATAAGAGACTGGATGCATAATCGCAATAAAAAAAAAAGAAAAAGAAAAGAAAGCAGGCACACCATGCTGTTTTGCATATATTTTAGTTTCTAGCATCATTCTTAAGGCAAATCTTTCTTTAGCCTGAGCATTTTATTAGCAATTAGTGCACAGTTTTTAAATATTGCCTTATTATATGTGTACATGGTGGCACTTGTAGAAGCTCTTTATAGAAGCATCTGATGAGGAGATTGAGCAGCATCCAGTTACTATGGGAACCGAGGCGTAAAGCAGCTCTTATGGCAGCAGTTCTGCAATCGGGTCAATTAGCATGTGTGGGAGTGTGTATCTATACACGTGCATGCATTTGAAGAGTTAGACTGGTGACAACTGTTAAAATCAGAAAGAAAGAGTTACATAGCCTGTTTGTACACATTCAATTACAAATAAAATTATATATATATATATATATATATATATATATATAGTATTGTGAGGCTGGCAAAGTCGCAAATAAAAATCTGAAGAGTAAAATCTGAAGATCTGTGCAGAAGACTGAAAAGGAAGACATCACTCCATATTCCCTATAAAAAATTCTATAATACAATCTATATGGAACAGAATATAAAATAATAGAATATAAAATACCCTGTAAACAAGTGGATCTCTGAATGTTCCCTCAGACGACAAAAAACAAAACACCAAGAGTAAATTTATTTTCTATCTCAGTCTTAATCCATATTGAGATTTAAATTATATATAATGTATTTATTTATTTATTTTTAGGAGGGGAAGGCTTTGTACAGGCTGTATCCAGGAGTACTATAGTGGGCGATTATATCTATAAAAATAATTGAACCTCCTCCTACCCATAAAACACGGACACAGAGCAGAGCTAAAGGAGGAGAAACCTGAAAAACAAACCACTGAAATCTGAAAAAGACTTGAACAAAATGTGTTTTTAAATGAACAGTTCACTGACAAAAAAAAAAAAAAAAAACCAAAAAAAAAAAAAACACCACATTATTTTCCTTTCCCCAGATGTAGCTGATCAGCTAGGACTTGTTGGATGTTTGCTTCTTTAGATTTGCAGTGGAGTTATGAGGAGAATATAGTTAATTACTAGAAATCTGTCTTTATCAAACACTTCTTCATAAATATATTCACACATAATGTAAATATATTCCTAAAAATTCATCCAGTTCTTACATAATGGCATGCAGAATTGCTGATAGACTTTCTTAAAAAAAATTAATAAAAAATAAAAACTCCAGACTATCCCTTTAAATCCCCCAAACCCCCCACTCCTACAGTATTTAGTCCCCAATTTGTTCATCTGCCAATTCCCACCCACATGCTAATTCTATATCACATGGCAGCTATCAACTACAGAGGGTGAAGTCTAACATGTACTTCATCCAAGACACGTGAACTCAGCCATTGCTATCTGCCCTCCTCCGCATACAGTTGAGGCCAAAAGTTTATATACACCTAGACATGATGAGACACATTTATTTCAGCTTTAAGTCACTATATTAGAATTCCAGTAGGTGAAACATTTACATACAGCAAGTTGACTGTCTCTTTAAACATCTGGAAGACAATTAAATACTTCTGGTTGGCAAATTGTCTTAAACAGGAGTTAATTGGGCGTGCACCTGTGGCTGAATAAGGCCTATCTTTAGAGAGAATGCCTTTTTTTTTTGCCTGTGATACCTTGAGAAAATCCAAGCAACTCGGCCAAAAAAAATCAAAATAACAACAACAACAACAAAAAAAACTGAACATCCACAAGCCCAGTTCCTCATCTGTACGAACAACTGTATGCAAAAATAAAAATGCTGAATCCAAAAGGTTCAGCTGAACTCCAAGACAACAGCAAATGGATCTGATAAGGATGTTGGAGGCACCAGGTACCAAATACTGTACATACATCTACCATTAAGAGTGTCCAACATCACCATGGATTGGCATAAAAAAAAGCCAGACTGGGTTGACAAAGTTTGCAGGCGATTACTAGCTTTTCTGAAGAGAGTTCTCTGGTCAGACAAAAACACATAACTGTTTGTCCATAATATTCAGCACTGTGTATGGTGGAAAAAGGGTGTGGCTTGTAATCCAAAGAACACCACCCCAACTATGAAGGGGGTGGCAGCATCATGTTGTGGGGGTGTTTTGCTGGAAAAGGGACTTCAGAAAATAGATCGCATCATGGGAAGATTTTTCTACAAAAACTGAAACAGAACCTCAAGACTTCAGTCAGAAAGTTAAAACTTGATTGCAACTGGGTCTTCCAGTAAGACAATGATCCTAAGCAATCCTCCAAAGTTGGCTGTTGTTAAAGATAAAGTGAGAGTATTAGAGTTACCATCACAAAACCCTGACATGAATCCCATAGAAAACGTGTAGTCTGAACTGAAAAAGTGTGTCTGAGCAAAGAGGCCCACAAACCTGACTAAGTTACACCAGTTCTGTCAGGAAGGACGGGTAAACATTTCAACAGAGTACTGCAAGAAGCTTGTGGAAGGCTACCCCAAGCGTTCAGGCAATTAAAAGGCAATGCCACCAAATACTAACAGAGTGTGTACAAACTTTTGAACTCTGAAAATCTGATATAGTAAATAAAAGGTGAAATCTTTTAGATATTATTTTGAAATGACTTCTTATGGAAATAAAGTAGATACCCTATTTGACTTTACACAGGACATGTACTGTATGGTAACATGAAATGTGTGGAGTTGTTAAATAAATTGAGTTTGAAATGTATTTAATGTTAGAATGAATTTATGTAAACGTTTGGCCTTAACTGCCCATCTTCCTCACAGCTACACAAGCTACAGGTGAACCGGCTACTATAAATCGCCCCTAGGTGTGAATGAATGTGTGAATGCATGTGTGCACGGTGATCTGCGATAGAGGAGTAAACACTGTGTATTCCTGCTTTGTGCATAGGATATGCTCTGGAGCCACGACCTGACCTGTATAAACTGGTTACTGAAAATGAAATTATGAATACATTTGGGCTTAAGATGGCTTTTTAAAGCAAGTATACTTTATGTATGACGATTTAAGCATGTATTCTTGAAGAAGAATTGGGTGACAGACTTTTTGTTAGCTACATACACAAGTGTCATAGTTCCAATACAAAAAACACCAAAAATGTCTTGATTTGGAGGAAAACTGCACACATATGATCTTCCACTTAGTTTATAAGTGTTACAGTATTGTCATGCTGTGTACAATTTGACAGTAAGAAGCACTCCAATCACACGTCAATGCAACATGACAAAGATATCAGATCTACCTTCCAAGCTACACAAGCGGATCCTCCTGTGTGTGCGAGATCTTTTCACTCTTTCACTTGACAGTAATGAAGGAACATTATTGGCTTTACTTTACCCATAAATGGAAAGTCACAAATAATTAATGAAAGGTAGATGTGGTTGAGTATTTTTGCGTAAGACAATCTTTTAAAAGCATCAATCGGGAAAAAAAAGAGAAGGATCAGAGAGGAAAGAGGAAATGCTCCAAGTACATAATGTACAGTATATCCTATATCAGATAATCAGTATAATCCACTTCACCATCCTTTTCAACAATACAAAGTATCAAACGTTGGCTAAAGCCGAGTCCACACAGTTTGTGGTATGCTCTGCATTTGCTGTTTAGGTGGAAACCAATGAAAACATCTCTCTCAGAAAAGTGGAGGAGGATCTTCAGCATACTAAAGCAACTGAAAGACTGGGGGGGGAATCCTTTGTTTTAACATGTACTTTGAAACTTTGGAATGTAAAGGTACTGACAAGGTACTGAAGAAGGAAAGGGGGATTATGGGATCACTTTATAGCCTATATAATTTTCTGGGCTAGTTTGGGTCTTTTTTTTTTCCATGGGGGGGGGTGATTTTTTCCAGAAATATAAAAAAATTTTCAAGGTCTTGGTTTGTCTTTACATTTGAAGGAGCTCTAAATCTGTATATTTATAACTGTAGTAAACATAGACATGCCTCACTGTATATACATATACATTATATGGCCAAAAGTATGTTAACACGTGACCATCACACCTATATGTGCTTGTCGAACATCCCATTTTCTAGATTTATTCCCCCTTTGCTGTTATAACAACCTCCACTCTTCTGGGAAGGCTTTCCATTCGATTTTGGAGCGTGGCTGTGGAGATTTGAGCTCTTTTCGCCACAAGAGCATTACCGAGGACAGGCACTGATGTTGGGCGAGGAGGCGCATAGTCAATGTTCCTATTCATCCCAAAGGTGTTCAGTGGGGTTGAGGTCAGGGCTCTGTGCAGGACATCCAAGTTATTCCACTCGAACCTTGACAAACCATGTCTTAATGGAGCTCACTTTGTGCTAAGGCCCGGGGGCATTGTCATGATGGAGCAGGTGTTGGTCTCTTAGTTCCAGTGAAGGGAAAACTTAATGCTACAGCATTTAACAATATAATCTTTTGCATCCAAATTGGTGGCAACAGTTTGGGGAAGACCAACATATGTACCAACGTAATGGCCAGGTGTCCACATACATTTGGCCATGACGTGTATCATCATGTTACCTTAATATATTAATTTATGGCCACAGTTATTTCAAAAAGTATGAAATATTCAGAGTAAAAAAAAACCACACCATGTCACTTCAGTGGCTCATATTCCATATTTTGAGATACTTAAAAAATGATTTGTTCTTCCATCTCTTTAGGGAGAAATATCAAACACACATCTCTGGCTGCACAGATTGTCTTATAAAGTGTCAAGCAACCTTTCTTGACCTTTCTTGCACCGTGTCCGCTGCTGATCTCAGTAAAAGATCACATCTGTGCCACAAAAATAACTTGTTTGAAAGGGCAGTGGTGAATTTCCTTCAAAACAGTGCGAAACCAAAAGGTAGCATATTTTTAAGCTAAGGAAAACACCTACAATGGCTTACGCACTTATGTATACCTTGTATTAGATTTTTTCTAAACAGAAAGAATCATATATTTGTATACTCTATGATTATGACTTATGGGCTGAATAAGGAAGATAAGCCATGCAATGCTGCTCTGCATATTGACTTAAGCCTTGTGACGTGCAAGCAACAGGACAAGCACTTTCTGTATTCAAGGTCTGAAAGCACAGCCATTGTGAGGTGATGACAACATGCTGCAATACCATGCATGTGCACCTACACATACACACACGAGCACACACTTACACACACACACACACACACACATATGGCAGACCTTCCACCCACTTGGCTGTTGAGGAGCCAAATAAAGGGACTGTTCAATCAAACATCAGAGAAGTCTTCTTCTTCTTCTTTATAAAGCAGATAAATAAAGCAGGCAGTCAACAGTGCTCCTGCTAACTACAGAACCATCACACACACACACACACACACACACACACACACACACACATCGAGAGAGACAGACAGACAGACAGACAGAGAGAGAGAGAGAGAGAGAGAGAGAGAGAGAGCGCATACACATACAGAGAGAGTGGGGAAAGACAGAAACATGATATAAGACAAAAGACAAATCATTAAAATACATAAATATTAATTGAAGCACAAATATATACTCATCGATCTATGAAATATTACGGAGGGAAGAGAAAATATCATTGCACACATATACAGAGAGAGAGAGAGAGAGAGAGAGAGAGAATAAGACGGAGACAAATGACAAAAAGTATTGAAACATAAATGTTAATTGCAGCACAAATGTATGCCATCAATTTATGAGAAATTACTGTGGGAAATACAATATCACACACACAACACATAAAATACACAAATACAGACAATATATAGATTAACATCTATAAAAGGACTCCAGTCATAAGTCCAAGTCTGAAATGAGACATTATCAAGATCACCTGCATGCCTACTCGTCCTGTTTTTCCACAATTATTTCTACAGAACACTTGACCTCTCTGTGGAGCAATACTGTGTTTTATTAGCATAATAATCACAGCTCACTGAAGAGCATCAATTTAATTACTGCACTCACTTTAAAGGTGCTTATGCCCACTTTGAGTTTTATTTATTGATTTATTTATTTATATTTTGCTGTAAAACACTTTCAATAGTAGACTGCCAAAACAATTCAATGGTTTCCACGGTGACAGTCATGCGACTCACTAGTGCAGTTGGCTCAAACACCTGAACAGTGCTACGGCAGCTGGTATCATCCTCGCTCCTGATTTATTATGAACTGATTACTGTACCGTTATCAGCAAAAATAAGTCGTATTCATCGTGCCTTAAAAGAAAATAATGCTGTAACAGCCATCTGGAAAAAAGACAAGAGCTTGGTAAGAAAATCCCATGCGTAATTTCAATATCACTTCGGATGCTGATAACACAAGGCAATTAATATACAGTAGAGAGCAAAAGTTTGTATACCCTTACAACAACAAAAGTTTTATTTATTTATTTTAACAATTTATTTAGCATGTTTCCACAGTTCCTCATTAGCACAAGTAATAAATATGGTTAAATGTTCAGTGGGGGGGGAAAAAAAAAAAAAAAAAAAAAAAAAAAAAAAACACAAAACAAAAACCTTTCTCTTTCCAGAAGATACAGTGGCAAGAAAAAGTATGTGAACCTTTTGGAATTTCATGGTTTTCTGAATAAATTTGTCATAAAATGTGATC
>JANDJT010000092.1:16543491-16563195 GCA_024331685.1 Stegophilus panzeri | reverse complement strand
TCATTTAAAAACTGTATTTTGTGTTTACTCAGGTTGCCTTTGTTTTATCTTAGATTTTGTTTTAATTTCTGAAACAACTTAGTATGAGATATACATATTAGTATGGAGATTATAGATTCAGCCTTGGCACAAAAGTTTGTAGCATATACAGTGTGGTCCAAAAGTAAAAAATCTGGGGGGAGGGTTTATATTGGAAATAAACATAAGGTATTAGAATTATGAAATATTTAACACCAAGAAAGTAAATGTTCAATATCTTGCATCTTTAGTATTCAAGATTCTGTGCAATATCTACGTCCCTATTTAAACGTAAACAAAGGTGATATTGACCATGTTAACTGCTTTGCACCAAAGATCAGATTTTCCTCATGCATAATCTTTTCTGTATGAATGAAGAGAAGTAAAAATAGAAGCATTTTCACTAGTGGTGTCTGACTTTTGGATCCCACTGTACATAATGGAAGCTATTATCAAATTAAGGGGAAAAAAAGAAAAAAAGTCATTATAATACATGTATTTCACAGTGTAGTTGCGCTGGACGGAACTTTATTGTGAATTGTGAATAGAAGGCACTTTAAAAGAACATGGAGTCCGACCCTGATGCTAGTCTACATGTGATGCTACATTTTTTTCCCATTGTCTACATGTGCATGGTGCCATTACCAAAAATCAGAAGACATTCAGAGACAGTTACTATATTTATAATAAAAAATTACAAAACAAACAGGAATTTATTTTAAGTGGCTGAAGCTAAGTAATAAACTACCAAGATAAGAAAGTTTTTTTATTTCAGTGTGTCTTTAGTGTTATTCAGACAGGATAAGATATCTGTTATGTCAATGTCGGATGTCAGTAATAATTAGAAGCAATTTGCACAGGATTAAAAAAATTTATTCATACTCTACGAACGATCATTACTAGAATGTTCTTTGTAATATTTTATTGCTTATTTTAAGCCTGGCCAAATTTGTCTTGGTTTGGGAAGGCAATACTAAAGAGTGCTCTCTGGAGTATTCCCATACTTAAGAAAAAGTGTTGACTCTTTTTCTCATGTAAAATGATGTTTCTTTGATTTTTACTAACATGCCAATTTAGACAGGATATCCAGTACTGTGCAAAAGTCTTAGGTACCCTAATTTTTTTTCAGTACAAACATTGCTATAGATTTTTATTTTATGACTTCTATGTTATCAAGTCAGTACAAAACCATTTTTAGATTTCCAAGCATTAGTTTTCCAGCACAAAAATAAATGTTACAGAAAAATGTTGGTATGTCAGTAAAGAAAGCAGCGTATTACGTAAGAGACACTTTATGAAGGCATAATAAAACATAATGAAGGCTGCTGGGTTTTGCTGCAAAAATAAGAAGCAAGTGCGAGTCAAAGTCTCCAGAAGAACCGTGACTGATTCTGCAAGATGCTCAATAAAACTTTTCTTTATAAACTTTTCTCATTTCTTTATAAACCTGCACTAACTCTACCTGAGTCTACTATTTTTTTTAAGCAAAAGGTCATCACACCAAATATTGACTTTGTTTCATTTATTGCTGTTTACTGCTCTTTATAGTATTTATATTTTTTAATGCAGAAACATTTAATTTAATTATTTTTGAAGACATTTCTTTACATGTGCCTAAGAATTTTGCACAGTACTGTACATTAGTTTTACAGGTCATTTTATAGTAGTAGTTTAAAGACGAAGTAGACACAGAAAAGTGTAACCTGTAAAAATTACTGATGTGACCGATTTGGCTGGACTTCACAGAGATACCGGAGATAACCCTGTCCAAACAGGGCTTTTAAAACCTACATTAGTATTTTATTGTAATATTGAACATCTGTAGATGTATCAATATTACAAGCAAACAAAAAAAAAAACCACTAAAGAAATGGTGTTTGACTCAGTGTTGTTTTCTTTCTCAGTTAAAGGTGACTTTGGCTCCCTGTATTGAAGGTCTTATCCTGCTGGACCGTCTGTGCTACTTGAAGGAACGGGTAAAGAAGCCACTGGAATCTGTTGAGTTTATTTGATCAGTTTTATAGTGGAGATGGAGTTGCAAAAGTGTAGAAATCAGCAGCCCAGGACAAGCTTTGATGTTAGCTTTTCATTCATCGTTGTCTAAAGGACAAGTACAATATCATACTGTGTAAAAATCCCAACAGGGATCAGTAGTCAATTCACTAGTACCTGAGTTGTCTACTGTGCTTAGTAGACAATGTTAAATTTCATAGCTATTCATGATTGGCCTGCAGCCCCAGATATAGCACTACAGATATAGATATAGTTACCACGTGCCTCTCTAAAGTATTAATTTTATATTAAATTATATGTTTTAACAGGAGAATGTGGCCTACTCCACTCTGGTGCAGCTCTTCGACCCACTCCTGTCCCCTAGATGTTACGCTATTGTCGGAATAAAGGGTCCTGGTATTTTATAAAACCCAAACATGTTTTACCTCAAGTCTGCTTTTTATTGTAGTCCAATTAATGTTTTAACTAAACTGACCATTTTTATATTTTCATTGTACGTTCATGTCTTAATTGTCCATTTTCCATTATAAACATTGTCACACTTATGGCTTGGCTCTATATATTATCATATCATAATGATTTAAGCAAGTTCTGGTTTAATTTTTTGTGATATTATTCATTCTATCTTAACTCAGAACATGTGTCAGAATGAATTTAGACTTAGACAGGGTTAGACACTAATTCACCTTGAGTCCAGGGTGAATGAAAGGAAACCGGATATGGCCATGTTTACACAGGCATGCGAATTTTCCCAAAGCAGTTTTCACATATGTGAGATATTAATCCGTATCAGATCACAGGCATACATATCTAATCTTTTCTTTGAAATCTAATCCAAAAAGATCTTTTGTGTTCCTGTTTGAATCACATTTACTCAGTGTATAGATACATCGATACATACAAGCCAAAAGTGCTTATGAATACAAAACTCATCTGCTCAAGAAAAAAATATTATTGGAGCTTTCCTCTAATTACCTGCATGTCCTATTGTTTTTTCCCCCCTTTTTTTACATTTACTTATAACATTTACTGATTTGGGTCTTTTCTGGTGTTGGGAAGCAATAAGTTAAAAGTCTTTTCTGGTGATTGGCAGCAATAAGTTAATCCGTGTATTAAAAGTAGCTAAAGGGTTTTAATAAAACACAATGGTGTGTAGTTATGGCAAAATAATCATTTATGAGATGTTGTGATGGCCCGACGTGAAGCGGAGTTACAATTTCCACCGCAAAGTTGATTCTTTTCCAATAACAGCATGCTCTGAGGTGCTTTATTCTTCTTACACCACAGCAGTTTGTGAACAATTACAAATATTTATTTATTAAACAATGACATACTTTGTATCTTCAACCCCAATTCCAAAAAAGTTGGGACGCTGGGTAAAATGTAAATAAAAACAGAATGTAATGATTTGCAAATCTCATAAACTCATATGTTATTCACAATAGAAACTAGAAAACATATATCAAATGTTTAAACTGAGGAAATGAACCATTTAAAGAAAAGGATAAGGTAATTTTGAATATGATGGCCGCAACATATGTCAAAAAAGTTGGGATGGGGCAACAAAAGGCTGTGTTACTTAAGAGAAACAGCTGGAGAAACATTTTGCAACTAATTAGTTTAATTGGCAACAGGTCAGTTACATGATTAGGTATAAAAAGAGTATCTTAGAGAGGCTTTTTGGAATTGGGGTTGTATTTATTGTTATGTTTAATGTGGAACATCCACAAATCAAGTTAGTTCCTGTTATCACTTGTGTTATAGTAGCTATAAATGGATGTTTCCTCACCAGCCTCTCTTTCTTTCTATGTTGAAGCTAATAAGACCAAAAAATTGGAAAACCGTTTGTCCTGAAGACTTTTCTGTGGGAGAAAAGTTACAATTTTACCTCAGACTGTTACAAAGTGCGGACACTGGAGACTCCTTATAAAAAATCCATTTGTGTCCTGTGTCCACCATACAAGTCCTTGTTTAAGGTGTTAGTACAGAAACAGTAATAACATATAGTTATAGTAATGTTTATAATCCTGTTATTTGCACTGCAGATCTACTAAATTGTCTGCTCCTTGGATAATTACACCTCATTGACTCACACAACCAAACACCATAACCACATTATTTGAATGTACACTAACTCTATGTTATTAATAGCTGAAATGGGATTTGTATCTTAAATGCTAAAATAGCATTGTGGTAGCATTGTAGCATTGTCATAAACTGTGGTGTGTGTTTCTGTCATATGCAGGTGTTACCACATTGAGAAAATACTCTTAAACATGCAAAATCTAGAGGGTCCCTTCTATTAAGGGACCTTGGCTAAACAGTTCCTCTACTCATTCTACAGATGCCCTGTTTATATGGTAAAAACATGCTCATCCGCTGCATTTTGGATGTTGTTAGCCTTTGTACTAAGTACTGCTATTGTTATTCGTGATGACTCTTGCTGTTTCCTCTACTGCTTCCATCAACACATTCATTTATCACAATGTATTCCAGATATCTGTCAGCAGTCTCAGAGATAGTGCAGCTCTCCTCGGGATGTTTATGCTGTGAAAAGGTCATGACTCAGTTTTGTTTGCCATTCTCACAGCACAAACCAAGCAAATCATACTTTTTTATATCCTATCATGCTGTCCTTACGGCACTGACTCCCTACTGATAACTACCAATGGCTGGAACACACATACTTGTGTCATTGTCCCACATACATATACAAACAGGGACCCTTCCACACTTCAAGCCTTGACTCTTTTGAAGTAATATTAGCTTAGTTAGATGTGCAGTGTTTTCCCATGTAGACACAGAATAACGAGCGCATGGAAACAGGTATGTTAGGTGTTAACGTGTAAAATCAAAGCCATCAAGCGACAGAGCTGTGGTTCTGTTTCCTGACCTGTTGCTAAATCAGGATCTGGGACACACACAGGATATGATGTTATGATGCAATATAAGCAATGTATTCCATGGAAATTGCAATGCCAAGGGAAACAGTTTATTTCCTTTTTCAATCTAATTATTGTTTCCAGTTACCCGTTTTGAATCTTTGGAAGCTGAGAGGGAGGGAAAAGAATTTTTTTCTCATTACAAGAACTGTCGCATTTAATGCTAAATAATACCTCTGTAAAACACAAACAGCCGTTTTGTTCCTAAATGACAACAGAAATGATTGTATTTTTTTTTCAGGTTACTATCTTTGTTTACATTATAGAATTTTACTAATGATGAAAAAAGCGAATAAATTGCTTTTCCTCTCTTGCCTGTGGCTCACTGAGAGCAATAACACATGGCTACAAACTTCTCACTGTTTAGTATTGTGTAAAATAGCTGTGTATTATGTTGGGAATGAACAGGATGTGCTTTTATAGGAAAATAATCAACGGGGGTGTGATGCAGCCCGACCGATGCACAGAGTTACTGTTACCACCAGACTGTTACCACCCCAAGTTAATTAATAAGTTTTTCCAATAACACCATTTCCTAAAGTGTTTATTTCTTTTTTTTACTACAGAACCTTGTCCATGATTACATGTTTTTATTTATTTAAAATGACATGCCGTACTTTTTATCCATTTATAGTTACTTTTAGAGTTGTGTAACAGCCGTTCCCTCAGTAGCTTTTCTTTTTTCTCTTTCTTGAAGTTAATAAGACAAAAATGCAGTTTGGTGTTACAGTTACATTTATATAGCGCTTTTCTAGACCCTCAAAGTGCTTTACATAGTACGGGGGGGCGGGACTCCTCAACCACCACTAGTGTGTAGCATCCACCTGGATGATGTGACAGCAGCCATAGTGCACCAGGACGCCCACCACACACCAGATATTAGTGCAGAGGAGAGAGTGATGTAACCAATGATAGAGCCATGATAGACAAGGGCCAATGGGGGAATTTCGCCAGGACACCAGGGTTATACCCATAACTCTTTTTCCAAAAGTGTCCTGCAACTTTTAATGACCACAGAGAGTCAGGACCTCAGTTTAATGTCTTATCCAAAAGACAGTGCTGTTTTTACCCTGTCACTATACCAGGGAATTAGGCCTCACACAGACCACAGGGTGAGCACCCCCTGCTGGCCTCACTAATACCACTTCCAGCAGCAACCTTAATTTTCCCCAGGAGGTCTCCCATCCAGGTACTAGCCAGACTCAACGCTGCTTAGTTTTAGTGGGAAACCAGGCAAGAACTGCAGGGCAATATGGCTCTGTCAGATGGTGTGTTACAGAGAAACCAGAAAGTGCAAAGTCCTCTGTCCTGAAGATTCTCCCATGGCAGAAATCACTGTCAAATCTCTGACACTGGAGACTCCATCCATAAATGTTAAACATCTCTGCATCATATCAATGATTTGATGTCTTTGTAAATAATAACTTTTCTTTATAATTTATATAAAATTGATTTGATTTGAATTATAGTCAGCACTACTGACAGAGCTTCTGTTGCATCTGACCATCAGATCAGATATACAATAAGAATTCAACAGCACTGTGGTATAAAACTAAATGAATAACTGTTCGTTTTTTTGTAAGTAAGTAAGGCTTAGACACTGTGGTTGTAGTACTGTGAAATATAGAGTGCCATGTGTGATCCGAGGAGCTGATCCCATGCAGCTTGGCGGGGAGCGCAATAAGCTTCCGGCCAGAGGAAGCAGAGTCGGAGGAAGTCAAGCCGAGTCATGTAACGCTCCTTATCTGGCATCAGTGCTTTAAAAAGGCACCGCATGGGAATGAGAAAGTCCGGGGGAAGTTGGAAGGAAAGAGAGGTGCAATTTGTCTTTTCTATCGATGACGCTCAATCAGTGGGGGCAAACAGGATGCAGGGATGTTGGAGTAATCACACAACACATACACGCACCCCATCTGTCCATAACAACACATGATGAGCTCCATCTGAAAATAATCACTAGTCCAGGGCATGAACAACAAAATCAATGCACAAACACTTTACCCACTAGTTAAAACTAGAACTAAAAATAACAACTTAGTTGAACACTTTCATATTCAGTCTTAAAGAGGGTCCTGCTGTCTCTGGTGGGAAAATGAGCAAACATTCATCCTTTAATAATCTCCAAATGATGTTAAATCTTCGTAACACCAATATGAACATGTGTTTCAGGTGATGGATTGCTATTTTCACAGTTAATTCTGTACTTATGTTCAATAATAACAACAACCACAACAGCATTGTTGTTGTTGTTGTTGTTGTTGTTGTTGTTGATCTAATTTTTCAGCTCAGTAGTTTTCAGGCAAATTGTTATTATGAAGATATGAATTATGTTAAGATATAAAAAGCTAGATTTTTAATGTTTAATTTCAGTGTTCAGTTTTAGATTGTGGTGTTGGAAAAAAATAATTACAAAACATATCACAATGCCCAATAAACTAAATATCATAAGTGCTTATGTGTTCAGTATTCAAGCTGGAAAACATCAGTTATATATTAGTAGCGGACAAAATAACATCTGTTTATAATTACTTATCTGTGCTTTGCAATGGGGGAATGCTGAGTTTGGGCTTAGCAGTTTAACATCTTTAACATCTAACTAGACACAACAAACAATAAATGTCAAGCACTGGAGACTAAACAGAAGGGTTGGCTGAACTTCCCCAAACTGAAATTTGTGAAAAAGAAATAAGAAAAGAAATTAGAATGAGATTGTTAAACACTTGATTCAATAATGTATTCATGTAATTATGTATTTTTATATATATATATACTTCTAAATTGAAGATAAAGATTACTGTGACAAACTTCATTTGATAAGTTGTACACAAGGTTACATAAGCCAGTACAGACAATGCTAGGTAGTGTAATCAAATAAATAATAAGAACATGAGCAAATTGTGAAGAAAGGAATAAAACTTGTCATGGCATGCTGTTGTAAGTAAATAATCAACAGTGGGGTGGGGTGATGTGGCCTGACGAAAGCAGAGTTACTGTTTCTTACCACCCTGAAGTTGATTATTTTCCAATAACAGCTTGTACCGAAGTGTTTTAATCCTGTTATACCACAGCAATTTGCCAGTGCATAACAATGCAATAATGTCTGAATGTCTATTACCATTTGTCCTGAAGGCTTCCCTGTGCTGGAAAACTTACTGACTGTTACATAGTGCTGACACCAGAGACTCCTTCCATAAATGATTCAATAATTGTCTCCATACCAAAAACTTCACCATTATCATTGATCATACATCTTCTTTGTTGAATACCAACAACACTTTTACTATAGAAACAATAACTTACCATTTGAAATACAGCTGGCACTATGATCCAAGCTGTGTTGTTAGAAAAAAACGAATCAACAAGGTTGTACAAATTAATCTAAACATAGCTCTATTGGTAAAATATAATCTGAAACTTCAGTTTCAGTTGCTTATTGCTCAGATGATCCCTAGACAGCTGTTTTAAACATGTGCGGATGATAGCAGATTCCGGCTTCCAAATCGTTTACGTTCACTATAATCAGCTTACTATTATTCTATGATTAAAGGGAAAGAAATTCAAACATATCTATCTGACAGCTGTGAATGTTAGGGAATGAGTACACAAAGCCATCAGTTCTGCTCTATTTGCAGAAAAATAAATCAAGTTATCATATCTATGATTAATAAAGCCAGTTATGTAATCAGGGGAAAGGGGCAGTAAAAAAGAAATAAAGGAATAGATTCAGTGGAAGAACTGATGAGCCATTGTGCCAAACAACTGCCACAATAGTTTTCATGTGTTCCATGTTTTTTGGCCTGATGTTGATTTTCTGCATTTGCCTCTTATCAGAATGGTTTGGTTATTTGCTATTAGTTGTTTTGTACATCAGATCTTAACTGATTTTACACTGGGCTGAATGGAATTAGTGTTACTTCTGAAAGGGAGTGGCTCAAATCTGAGCCACTCCTGATTATGATTTATGGTTGCCTCTGCAACATTCACCAGGCTTTATGGAAAACATGACTCTAAATGAGACATAGTGTATATGGATATTAGAAACAGAATCTTGATTTTATTACAGCAATTTCAGCTTAAACTCATGGGAAGTGAGGGTGCTGGTTTTCAGTACTACTATTACTACTACTACTAATAATAATAATAATAATAACAATCATCGTTATCATCATCATCATCATCATAATATACAAGTGCACACCACATATATGCTGCTTAAAATTCCAGCACCCCCAGTGTAAAATGCCTTCCTGTGTTCCTGTTTAACTATTCCCTTTTCCTGTTTAGTTGCATTATGGGTATTTTAATCTCAGATAATTTGCTGATAGGTGGATTACCTATGCTAACTTGCCCATCGATGTGAATGTGTCTTTGCATGGTGCCCTGCAATGGACTGATGTCCCATCTGGAGTGAAAACTTTTTTTTCCGTCTTTTTTCATCTTCAAAAAGAAAACGCTTATGCATATGGTCAAACTGTGGGTAGACGGGTGATAGGATAGGACCAGTGGTGAGATGAGTTTAGTCACATTTTAGGAAATGAGGTAGTGTTCAGCAGCCTTTGGGTTTGTATATTACCCATGCTCTTCCTCTTGGTGCTTTTGTTGGACTAAATCTTGAGAACTGTTAGAACTCTGAGATGAACACAGGGGAGACTCAGGGTCAGTAATAATAAAGAAATGTGATTCTTTATAACTAGAATAATAAATGAGTGATACATTCACTCATCTTCAGTAAGCACTTTATCCTGGTCAAGGTCACGGTAGATCTGGAGCATCTCTCGGTACACTGGGTGCAAGGTAGGAATACGCTGTGGATGGGATGCCAGTTTATCACAGGTCACCGTGCACACATTCAAACCTAGGGGCAATTTAGACTAGCCAATCCACCAACTGCCATATTTTTAAAAAGGTGGGAGGAAACCAGAGAATCCGGGGGAAACACACAGATGCATACAGACAGATTTCACATTACACATGTCTCTTAACAGCTTATTCACCTGTCATGTTTGTACACAGAGGGATAGTAGCTCAGGAAACATATTCTAAAGAGCTCCTGAAACAACATTTGTTCTTTCAATGAGAATAAAAGTCAGAGGTTACAGGTTGTAAGTGCAGTAATGGGTCATGTGCAGGTCAGGAAAACTTGTCACGCTTTCTCCAATTTTCTAACATCTGTTTTTGCTTGTTTCCTACTCAAGTGTGTATACACACATGCACAGGCACACACTGGACACAATGGTTCACAGTGGGGCTGCTTTATATTTTCAAAGTGACAAATGAATCATATCTAATAGGGTCACAAGCTTACTATATCACTAAGGTGGTAAGATATTTTATCTACTCTTCTCTTATACATGTACAGGCACACAAGTACATCACATACTAGTAGGAAAGACTATTATATAAGGAAAGTTATTTTTATTTTATTTTTACTGTTAAAATGGGGGAAAGAAGTGCAGTCACAAAGTTCCTGGTGGATTGCCAGTCGAAAGTTTGGGAGCTATGGCACTCCAAAAGATCTGCTGCACTGATTTCAGTCTGGTCTTATATACCACCGGTTGGACAATAATGGTGGACCGGTGGTGAGCCCTATGGTGAAGGACATGCGGTGCATTTTAAGTGAGAAGTAGAAGTTTGTATGTGTATTTAGGTAACTAGTGTAACCGTTGGAGTAGCCTACAGGTGTAATGTCTGCTGAATGTTAGGTATGAGTAAAGAATTTAACAGATGAATTTTGAATATGTTGGAGTGTGTTTAGGATTTTACCAGATTTTTTTTTTTCCTTTAAGGAACTACAGTAAACTAACCGTGAGGTTATCAAAGTACGAACCGGGGTTTCATTAGCTTTCAAACTAATTAAGGATTGAAGCCAGTCAATGCCGTGAAGCTAATAAAGCATATGGTGGTATCTTTTCTTTCATAATGTAGAATGATAAACTGCAAAGTCTGGCTGGCAGGTAATGAAATTTCTTTTATTTCTTTGTTAGTCAGGGTTTTCTTTTTTTCCCATTCATCACACCAAACCCATTTCATCAAAGACCTGTATACCAATATTGTCAGACAGAGTAACATTTCTAAAACAGCTCTGTATTAATACAACTAGCCTCCATAATCCATGACGACAGTAAACTGGACATCTCATTATCCAACCAGTGCGCATGCGCGTCTGTGAATCAGTTCACGCGGTCGCGGCTGCTGCTCGCGTGCTGTATTTAAAAGACAGAGCGTCCGCGTGCGCGTAAACAAACGCACGGTGCCGCTTTCAGAGCTCGTTGTGTCGAGTCGAAATGTCTTCTCTGAGAGAGTAGTGTTCCTCTGTCGTGTCGGGAAAACAAATAAAGAAAACCCGTAGAGACGAGAAGTAATGTTAGTTGTGTGTGTTTCCTTTGTGTTTTACTGAGAGATGATAAGGGAGTTGGTGTGCGGCGCTGTGGCTCTGCTCCTGTACGTGAACACGCTCGACGCGGATTTCTGCTACGATGACAGGTGAGTTGTCTCTCGTTTTTTTTCTTCTCCTTCTTGTTTGACAGCTCATTATCTAAGACTGATAGAGAACTGTTTTGGGGGTCACTTATTTCTCTATCCACAGTGTTCGGCTTTGTGGTTTTCAAAAAACCACAACGGTCGCGGTTTTAACGTTAACGTTACTTTGGTTACAAGTGCGCGCGCGTGATTAATGACCGTTGAGCTAGAGAACTTTGCTAAATCGGTTAAAAACACCTATATGGCAACAGATACAGGATTTTCCCCCACAAACGATATGTATAAGAATATGTCAAATCGATATTTTAACCTTTTAAACAGTATGTTTACATGGACAATAATAATCCGACGATACTCTGATTAAGAAACTACCATGTAAACAGTGATTACTGATTACCTTAATCCGATTAAAGTCATACTCGAAGTAAACACAAATCGAATTAAGATGTGTGGAATACTCCTGTTTTAGTCAGACAGCAGTAATCTAATTACTGACCTTATTCTGAATAAGACAATATAGTGATTAAGGTGTTTACATGAGTTGCTTTTAGAATATTCCTTTCATGTTCCCACTTTACATGTTATAGAACATAGATCGATTAACAGCACACGTCATTACGCCGTCCAACGTTCCCTCCTGAATTTCACGTATCGACATACAGTTCGTCTTCGTTACGGTACCGTATACAGTTTGGGGTGTTTCATTTTTAATTTTACAAAAGCTTCAAGTGCAGTTAATTATTTGTCATGCTATACGTGCAAATAGACGACTGCTTGAAGCCGTGGGCTGCGTCCGAACTTACTTACTATATTTCAGCTACTATATAGCAGGTAAGTACGCGATTTCAGACGCAGCCGTGCTCTCTTGTTTGCCTTCAAATGGTTGAGCACTGCACACACGTACACACACGACACGTACACACACGGCAGTGCTCAACCGTTTGATGGCAAACAAGAGAGCATGTCTGCATCTTAAACAAGAGGGCATGGCTACTGTCTACATAGGTGCCATACATTTACCTCTTATATGTATCTAAAACCAGTATCATCATCTGTTCGCCTTAGAAGAACTACCTTGCTTTGTGGATGGACCACAACATTAACAATCCATCCATGTATTTTCTGTACCGCTTATCCTACGCAGGGGCGCAAGGGAGCCTGGAGGATATCCCAGGGAACTCCGGGGACATGGTGGGGGACACCCTGGACAGGGTGCCAACCCATCGCAGGGTGCAATCTTACACACATTCACACACTACAGACAATTTGGAAATGCCAGTCAAAGCCTGTCGTGTCTTTGGACTCCGGGAGGAAACCGGACTACCCGGAGGAAACCCCTGAAGCACGAGGAGTCGAACCCCCAACCCCAGAGGTGTGAGGCAAACGTGCTAACCACTAAGCCACCATGCCCCCCTTAAATGTAATGATAAACTGATTTTTTTTCAATTATGATACCATTCTTTAACAGTTAAGAAATGGTAAATGTGGCCAAATTGCTGTGGTATAAGAGGAATGTAACACTTCAGGATGTGCTGTTTTTGGAACATCATTGATGCTTCGAGTCGGGCGGCATCACATAAAATAAAATGAAATAATTTTCCATTTATTATTATTTTCCAATAACAGCACATCCTGAATTGTTTTATCCCTTATGTTATGCACTATGGCTTTTCAACTAAGTATAATTCTAGGCCTACTAAGTAAAATGTGGTGGAGGTGGGGTTGTGAGAATTTGTGGCCATTAAAATGGGGTCACTGGCCAAAAAAAAGCATCATGTCAAATAGGAAATATATAAAATATGCTGTATAAATTAAATACACCTGATGACGTGAATGAAATGTCCATCCATCCATCCATCCATCTTCTATACCGCTTATCCTTCAGGGTTGTGGGGAACCTGGAGCCCATGCCAGGGAGCATCAGACACAAGGCAGGGTACACCCTGGACAGAGTGCTAATCCATCCCAAGGCACAATCACATACATATTCACACACTACGGACACTTTGGACATGCTAATCAGCCTACCATGCATGTCTTTGGACTGGGGGAGGAAACCAGAGTACCTGAAAGAAACCCCCGCAGCACACGGAGAACATGCAACCTCCGCAGGGCAGCGGTGGGAATCGAACCCCCAACCCTGGAGGTGTGAGGCGAACGTGCTAAACACTAAGCCACCGTGCGGGTGAATGAAATGTAAACCCTGTAAATCCACCAATCTTGGTGGACTTCAGATACACATCACAACAGGACCGACCATAGTCTTCTAGTTTTGGTCCACCCCAGTGAAGTGCTGCTGTTGTTTGCTTCTTTAGCTTTGCACTGGAGCTTAGGAGGCTAATGTAGCCTCCTAACCCTAACCCTAGGTTTTGTACAGTAGGAGGAAACTGGAGAAGCCGGAGGAAACCTATGTAAACACTATGTAAGAACTTGCGAAACTTCACACAGACAGTAACCAGAGCTCAGGGTCAAACCTAGGACCATGGTGCTGTGAGGTGGCAATGCTTCCCACTGGTTTGACAGGGCGCCTTTTGGAAAATAATCCCATAGCCACTGGATATCTCACTAATCCCACTAAACTCCTGTGGCAAGACCCTGACTATTCAGTAAGTGAACATCATCTCACCAGTCAAAATAGGATTGTTAAAATAATGGCTTGGATCATATTAGCTTTGTACATACTGTAACTTCAGGAAATAACACTTTGAATATACAGTATTTATGTAAAAACAAATTACAAATCAGTTGATACTGAGTACAGTACTACTGCAGACATACAGACATAGTTTTAACGTTTTTACTTTCCATCACTGAGATCACGGAGTCTGTGTTCTACTCTATAAAAAGATCCAACCTTCGCACTGACACTGGCATTACTAATACTGATTTGGCGCAGTGCAGTATGTTGAACAGTATTAGAGTCAAGCTCAGTCATGTGCTGCACGTAAACTTGAACTTTTGCCTACAGCATAATAAAACCTCTCATTTTTCCTTTATGGTGTGGTTTGGATTTGATTTGAGTCAGGAGTTGAGTGGCTTTATGATTCCAGTATCAATTCATTAAGCTTCTGTCCATTCCCTGAACCAGAACATTTCAGATTTAATAACTTGTGGGTGTGTATACATTTTTATCCTATTCACATTTGGGTGTTTGGCTCAAAAATACATTATATTTTAGAGACATTTGGGACACTTGCCCTGGAAGGCACAGGTCAATATTTCCTGAGATGCAAGCTAACGTTAGATATAACGAATGGGATTTCAGGCAGGACGAACAGTCAGTAATGAGATCTGCATGTGCACATACACTCACCTTTTCATGTGCACAGTTAGGCACTATACTTGATTTGGCAGCGTCAATGAATCCGGTATCAAATGTGTCCACAAATATGTATCAGGATCACATTAAGATGCTTACAAATGGCCATCTATTTGATAAAATATACTAGATAAGATTCCAGATTTAACTCCATGAAAGGTACAATTTTTGTTTTTAGGAAGATTTGATTGCTTTGCATTTCTGGCTGTCTTTGTTTCAAAAATGATATTCTGTCATCCAGCACCACTGCCGGACCAAGATGATGACTTTTTTGTTTTGTTTTAACCTACTTAAGAAGTTCTAAATGAGTTGGCAAGTTTATTTAAAATACTGAGATATTTTCAAATCCCAAGTAAAGCTCCTTAATGTCCATGGTCCTGTCATTACAGCTGCTATTTATAAGCTGATATTAGAGCTTATTTAATGTACAGTGAGGGAGAGCGAAGCAGTCAGTTGAACTCATTCATTAAAAGACGGAGCTGTAACTTTTCCAACAGGATGTAGAAGACCTATTTCATCAAAATATCAGTTATTTTTCTGGAAGTCTGAAGCAGGAAAGCATAGTTTAGTCAGATTGGTCTATAGTGATGAAAGCTCAGATCCATGTGCCTTAGCTAAGTTAATCTGAAGTGATGTGTGGTGTCAAATGTTTACATTTATATCTATAAATGCCTATTCATATGATATTGAATTATCTGATGAACGTCCATCTGATGAAATTTCTTTCATTTCTAAGGATTTTTTTTAGTGCAAAAGTAATTGGTCATACAGTCAATTAAGATATGACAACTATAACTATATGATTCTTTATAAATACAAAGAACTATAAAATATTTAAATGAACAGTATTGTCTGCTTCACTTCTAATATTAGAGAAGCATCACCCCATTTTACTTCTCAGTATATTAGTAGTCTCCATCTGAAAGCATGGAAGCATGTTATTAACTGTAAATCTGCTCTCCTCCATGCAGGGACAGATGCAGTGAAAGAAGAACAAGCCTAGTTTTCTCAGACTGCAGTCTGTCTTAACAGCTAAATGAGTTTCACTGTTATTTCCCTGCTTTCTTTCTGGATATTAATCTATATTTCCCACAGTCTGGCTTCTCATTTATCAAATCATCAGCATGTTTCTGTCACTTGTAGAAGAAAAAAAATCTACTAAGTCATTATGAAAAAGATGTAGTATCTGAAAATAGAGAATGTTCTCCAAAGGTTCATATGAATCACTAAACAACTGCGCACGCTTACAAAATACTAGATTATTAGAGTTTTGCTTTACATTATATTACTGAAAAAAAATCAATCAATCAAAATCAATAAAAATGCCAAATGATACTGTGTTTGTTACAGCTGCTTATATATATATATTTATTTATTTATTGACTAAAGGATTATTAAAATATTAGGGTTTTTTGTTACAGCACTAGTTGAAAAACACAATATGAGTAAAACTGAATAAAGTACACAGCAAAATCACGTGTTGTTTTAACACCCAGAGTGTTGAATTTACACCCTACAGTGTTTATATAAGTCCAAGGGGACTCAAATGAACACTCTGGGTGTTAATGCAACACTAGGGATTTTACTGTGTAGACATGAGTGTGCTCGTGAGTAAGAAATATTAGATAATTGTAATAATTGAAAATAATTGTAAAGCAAGAGTCAGACTAGGATAGAATACAGAGGACAAAGCATATTTGTCAAAATATAGGTGGAAAAAATAATGATGTAGCACAGTGGCCTGCTTTTCTGAGTTTTTCAGTTTGCTAGTCCATGCTTTAGGCAGTCTGTACAGAATTCTGCAGAGTTTTTTTTTTTTTATTATTGTTGCGGCCAAAAATGTTTGATTTTTCTGTATTTTTTTTTTCTTCAAATGTGCGATGCAACTTGCAGAGTATTTGTGCTTTTTTTTGGAAAACTACTTGAATTGGCAAAATCGCAAAAGCACGACATTATTTTGCAGTGATGTTTGTTGATAAATGCAACATTTTAGCTGTATTCATATTCGATGCACGTGAATCGAAAAGGGCTTTGGCTGAATGCGTGTTGTGATGATGTCACATGACGTGACTTGGCCCAAAATTGTGGAAAATACAGCAGGGTTTGCTTGATTTTGCATTAATTTCTGCGATAACAAAATCCTGGAGGGACTGGTTTTAGGGCCATCTGTAACTAGTGTGTAGGTCACAAGCAACCACCATGTGTTTTAGCAATGCCGATCCATCAGTCAGCGTGTCAGTGCCCTTTCTAGGCTCATTCTGCATTCCAGCCTAAAGCCAATAATAATGCACAACTATGTGTCCGCTCTCTTTGCATGATGTAAATTAATGCACTGATGTAATTGTTTTTATGCAGACACACTAAATACACTTAGAGTTCTGTCCCACTTTGATAAGTGTGTATGAAAACTGAAGCTGTTTTAACTGCAACATATCACTGCCTTTGTCCTTCCTGCTTTCTTTGCTTTTGCCTTCATTGTCACTTCCTTTTCTCTTTCTGCATGGACATCCCCTCCAGATCCACTTATCATGGCTCTTAAATCAATCAAAACATTATTTGCATTGTAAGCACATCGATTATGGTATCCGTTTTCAGGAAAGGTAGCCCTGAGACAAGCATTTTTATTGAAAGGGAAGTGATTAGTCAGAGGTAAACTTGCCTGACTCTTTCTTTGCCTCCTCCTCAATTTCCTTTGTTCACTGATATCACTGCTTCCCAAGTCAATGCTGCCAGAGAGAGAGAGAGAGAGAGAGAGAGAGAAAAGGATGATACTAATGGACATTGTAGAGCATTGGGCTTAGCCATGCTGACAAAAAAAGAAAGTCAATGACCAGCAGTATGTCTAATCAGCTCATGAATTGCTTTTCGGATCAGTATTCCAGACAGCTGCTCTCACCTCAGTAGATTAAAGTGGAGCTGATGAAGTGCTGCTTCACCTCCATGCCTCATTTCCTCTGTCGGTCATTCAAAGCTTAGGATATTCACCGGCTACAGCATGGGGTCAAGGGGAGAATTACAGGACTGACAATGCCACAAGCAGTCGTGTGTGCTCTCCAAAATTATCGGCACACACACACACACACACACACACACACACACACACATATATATGGTGATACTTTGAGCTTTAACATACTGTTACCAGCCACTTTAATAGGAACACCTGTTCATTTATGCATTTATCCAATCAGCCAAACATGCAGCAGCAGCAATACAATGCAGAACTGTATAGCTGAAGAAAGGGAAAAATGTTACCTTTGCTTTTTCCAATTTTTAACTGTCCAGTTTTGGTGAGCCTGTGCCTACTGTAGGCTCAGATACCTGTTATTGGCTCACAGGAGTGGAACCTGATTTGGTCTTTTGCTATTATGGCCCATCAGCCTTAAGGTTGTGCATTTTGAGATACTTTTCTGCTTACCAGGGTTGTAAAGAGTGGTTGTTTGAGTTACTGTAGCCTTCCTGTCAGCTAGAATACACAAACCAGCCTGCTGTTCCTATTGAAGTAGCTGGTGAGTGTACAAGGACATTGTATAGTATAATTTAAGCATTTCTTTAAATAAACAACCATAAAATTAAGTAGAAAAAGTCTTACAATGCATGTGTCAAAATTATTGGCACCTTTACAATGAATTTTTTGTGATGCCTTTACTGGAATAACAACACAGAGTCTCTTCCTGTAATGCCAAACAAGTTTGGAGAGTATTGCAGAAAACAAGAGGTAGAGAAACAAAAAGAAAGACAAAAGGAAAGCTGACTTTACAGAGGAAAATCAGCAACACCTGCAACTGGCAGGTCTACTTTCACTACAACATTTTTATTTTATTTTTTTTCAGGTCAGTAGAAGTACCACAAGCACTAGCAGCTATATTAAGGTAGGGAAGGCTGAGAAATTATTGTATTATTGTGAGGTGCATAAAACAGAGAAATGCTAGCTATGGTGATATGAACGGGAAAAAAGGATTAAAAAGAAAAACCACATTTGTCATTGAGGAATAAAGAGTTTTTATATTGATATGTAAGTGCACATTGTTATTGCTGTATTAAGCAAGGCCATTTGAGTGTTTGTTACATTTTCCTATGATATGTATTACATGATAAAACACTTACCCAAATTATATAATTTTATAATCTTCAAATTTAAGAATCTGCAGAATAGAGTGTTTTTTAATGGTTTTTTTTTTTTCTGAAAAGATAGCGGGAGAAAAAAGTTTCTGTTTTATTTGATTAGTGCTTTTAACAAAAGACATCTGGATGTTGATCCCTAAAGGCCATAAGCAGGTTCCTGCAGATGTTTTACTCACATAATGAGGCATAATGAAATGATCATAATCTCTTCACCAGATACTGTGTCATAGAATGTGGATTTCCATATTCATAATCCTTTTTGCTCACTATAAAAGATTATTTAAGGCAGTTGTTCTCAGTTTCCAATTAGAGGAAAACCTCTACACTGTACATATTTATGTTTACTATACATAGTCTAATCTAATTCAACTCACCTCATGACCCTAACCATAGCCATTAGGGTCATGGTTGTCCCCATCTTAGTTGAGATTATTTCTGAAATTTTACATATATATATATATATATAATTAGCGATGTCACGATACCAAAAATCTAGTAGTCTGTGCCGATACCACAAAAAGTACACAATACTCAATACCAAAGTCGATACCACGATGTGGTTAAAAAAAATAAATATAACATTTTTTTAAAATAAAATTTAAAACTCCTGGAGGACATCCTCCTCTGGTTGATACTGGCAAAGAGAGAGAGAGACAAATATTTTAGTTATCAAACACTGTCTGACAATGACTAAAAACAAGTGCTAAGGTTCACTCCTAAATACGTGCAGACACACACACACCCCTTATACTCTGAATGCAAGCATTAGTTTAAATTCACTGATATGGTGGCAGGCCAAAAAGATTT
>JANDJT010000092.1:16527290-16541093 GCA_024331685.1 Stegophilus panzeri | reverse complement strand
GGTCACTCGCACCGGTGCAAATAAATATTTATTCACAGTCGCACAAAGTACTTTTCAGTCACAAATGCGAGTGAAATAGTCGCACTGTAGAGCCCTGAGTTTATCTGCAAAGTGTTTTTCCCGATCGGCGTGATGATGTTTAATGTCCCCGACAACCTCTGTAGTGCCATTTAGCGTCATGTTTAATGTCATGATTTCTCCGCGCAAAGCGCTGGAGCTCGAAGCGAAGCTGGCAGCTCAAGGGCTAAAATGCTAACTCTGTTTTGGGGTTTTGGCACTACAGAATGACGTCATCCCTGCGCCGGTCTATGGTGATTGGCTGTGTAGGAAGTGCTTGATTTGATCTGCAGCGGATTTTTCTATTAGCGGAGGACGAACTTTAAACGTTAATATCGCAGTCGATCATGTAATCGTGTAATCGTGGGCAGTCAAAATCGTAATCGCGATCGATATTCGATTAATTGTGCAGCCCTAATTCTAGGTGTTAAGACTTATGTACAGATCCAGAATGTGTCAGACTGAACATACTGGTCTTTTTGTGTCAGTGATCAGATCAGCAAACACATAAAAAATTGACCTCACACTTTTAACTGTTTGAAAAATGGCAATGCCAATGATTTACATTAACCTGCCAGAATTATTTTGATAACAATAAGTATGATAAGTAAGGTCTCATTTGTTCATGTAAGTTAAGCATTACTGTAAAAAAAGGAAAAACAGGACAATACAAATTTAACCAGTAAACTAAGGGGCAAGAAATAAGAAAGATAAACTAAACTTGAGCAATATCAATATTGTGATAACATATCATCAGTATTTGTATAACAGTTACAAACTCTAAATGGAAGCATTTCAGTCCATTTTATACGGAACCTATAAAATTAAAATAATTGCACTGAAATGCACTGAATTTTCCATTTTACTTTCTTTACCATGTTAAGTGATTTATTTTTATAGATGTTAAATATAAGTATCACTGAACTGACTGTTTTATAAGCTAACACTCCTGTTTGTTAACTGTACACAGTGATACATATCGTGTATATTCCCAATCCCTAATTAATGCATAAAAAGAAACAAACATAAGCATACAGTGTAAACAAGATGCATTATGTATGGATGAAAAGTATGTACAAATTAAACAGCATCGTAAACACAGAGTTGTAAGGGTGCATAAGAAAATAACACAAGGTCCACTAGAGGTTTACAATCCATTTTCTGTCAAGCGTTTTCCCTCCTGTATGTCACGTTAAACTGCAGACTGTTTATTCAGAGCAACATTAGTTTATCCTGGTAGATATCACTGTGTGAGGCACGACATCTTAAGCAGAGACATACAGTTTAAAGTTGAGTATTTTGGAAAGACTCAAGTGCTGGGTGTCACAACAGGATGTTGATTAATGCTCCAGCTTTTAAAATGGTTCTAATGGGTCACTTGAAGAGCGCATTTAGTCACTACTCCTACTCGGAATTTGCAGAGGATAACATGCAGAGACTCAGAAGGCGTTGCATGTATTAGTTGTTTATTTAGCACCATTAGTTACAATTTCAAACTCGTGCTGCTGGATTTGATCACTTGTAGACTTAGCAAAAGTAAGCGTGGAAGTGTATTCAAATTAAAATGTGTGTTGTGTGTTTATTATTGGCTGTTGCTGTGGTGTTTAGTTAAGAACTAATGCCAGGTGTTATCCACGCACAGCACCACTGCTGTTCTTTCCCTAATGCAACAGACTAACTCACTTTATAGTAACATGATATATAAGCTAATGGGCAAAATAAAATAATTTCATCAAGAAGTAACACTCATTTGGTGTGTAATCTGACACATGTTTGAGTTCAAACCATTCCTTCAAAAATACCTATTATTGTAAAAGTTCAGTATTGTGAGAAGACATAACTATGTGAATGAACCTGTGTGTGTGTGTGTGTGTGTGTGGTATTTAAGCAATATCTGGTCTGTGTATTATGGGCTGGTACACCGGTGTGGGCCCATAGTGTGAGGGCAAACGCGGGCCTCTTACTTTCCCAGCATTGTGTTTCCAGCCCTCTAAAAACAAAGCGTGCCATTCTCCGGCTGAGTGTCTACTCTCCTGAGATATGTGATGGAGACTGAGTGTGTCAGGCAAAACTACTCCACTTCTGTGCCATGCCACTCCCTTTGGAGTACGTAATGCATTACAATAAATGCAGTGCACTGGGTAAAGGTCTGTCATGCACAGTTTTGAACCACTGTGTTGAATTTTCCTTGGCTCGGTTTCATCCACGACTATATTTCTTAGCTGTATTAAACTGTATAAGTGCTTGTTTCAGTCCCTCTTAGTCAGGGCTTCATTCTGCCCATTTCTCATAGGATCTGTAAGAACTTCATGTGATTTCCTTTTTGCTGTTTGATCAGATTGGCTGTAAATGAGTAAATGAAGTCATCTTTTGAGTCGGGAGTCAGCCACAGCAGCTGTCAGAGTGCACAGATAAGAATGTGAGATTGTATTATGTAGAATATATCAGTTACATACATATGCATCCAGTACAGAGACAGGAAATCTATAGGAAAGGTTGTTTTCTAGCCCTAAAACTCAAAAAGACAAATGAGCACATTAAGCTTCATTGTATGTTTGTTGATGAAAGCTGTTTTGTTTGCCCTCTATTTGTTGGTTAATCATCTTGAATGATCAAATATGGTCTTATAAGTACTTCACTGAGGACTTTGTAACATTAACGTAAATGCTATTAATATTATAAAACCTTCTATTATTATTATAAAACCCTATAACACTAGATATTAAAAACAGTCACTTTATTCAGTGGAAATTTTTTTGTTTAATGTGTTGTACGTTTGGGGAATACGGTGGCTTAGTGATTAGCATGTTTGCCTCACACTTCCAGGGTTGAGGGTTCGATTCCCACCGCTGCCCTGTGTGTGCGGAGTTTGCATGTTCACCCGTGCTTCAGGGGTTTTCTCCAGGCACTCCGGTTTCCAGTCCAAAGACATGCGTTGTAGGCTGATTGGTATCTCTAAATTGCCCATGGTGTTTGAATGTGTGTGTGATTGTGCCCTGCAATGGGTTGGCACCCTGTCCAGGGTGTGCCCCGCCTTGTGGCCTAAGTCCACTGAGATAGGCTCCAGACTCCCCACGATCCTGTGTAGCATAAGCGGTACAGAAAATCGATGGATGTTGTACATTTTACTGTACTTTTAGGGATAGGTATAGCCAATCCTGAAAATTATTAATGATTGAAAATACAAATTCAAACATAAATAGAAATCTCTAATACTGTACAACATTTTTGAATAGCTAAAAATAAAAACCACACACACTATAAACATGACAGTTGATTCTTACCCAAATATTAACGTGAGCATAGGTTGAAACATGAAATCTGTAGCACATTTAGATTTTCTGGCTTTATTTCTGCTCTGCTTTGGCAACTCCAGTCAGAATGTCCCAGTGAGATTTATAACTGCTGGGGCACTGCTGAAGTAGTAGTACAAGTTAAAAATATAACGTTTGTGTATATTATGAGTCTAGATTGCACAATATAGGATGAATATTGAATACGGTATGCTTTGTGCATCTTTACTATAGAGGTTCGACTCACTGTGTAAGGCTGGTGAACTTTTTCCATCATGTCTATATTTGTCATTTGCCTTTTCCCCATTTTCTTGTTCATGCTCTCTTTGTATTGCTCTTCACCATATTACCCTTCTATACCTAATAGTATGCCTTATTTTTGTGCCTGCGTCATGATCACAAAAATAGGCTTTTCAGAGCTATTTGAGTCTGGGTACAGGGCCTTCTCCGTGCTCTATTATGTTAGACCATGTATTAATCATGTAATGAGGGACATTTTCACTGCCAGTGTTCTGTGTGGGCGGTAAGAATTGAGGGAAATGTTTAGAGGGAAGATGCCCCTATAAGTACGACCTGTCTTTTTTGCCAAAATGTGCAACACTAAAGTTTTTTCATCTCTTCTCTTACCTTCTCTATGTCCTACCTTTCTCTACCTTTCTGCAATAGTCGTGCTATCAAAACCAATCCAGATCTCCTGCCTGAGACACCTTGGACCAACGTACTGTTCAGCGACTTCTGGGGCACTCTGCTCACTCACAGCGGCAGCCATAAATCCTTTCGGCCGCTCTGCACACTCTCTTTCCGCCTCAACTATGCTCTGGGTGGCCTAGAGCCACGAGGCTACCACTTATTCAATGTGTGCCTGCACTGCTGTGTCACAGCTCTGTTCACTGCACTTTGTGACCTCCTGCTAGCCGGAGGATCCTGGAGTCTGCTGGCTGGACTTCTCTTCGCCTCGCACCCAGTGCATACTGAGGCAGTAGCGGGACTGGTAGGACGTGCAGATATGGGCGCTGCCCTGTGCTTTCTGCTCTCCCTACTCTGCTACAGGTGCCACTGCAGGCTCCGGCCACACGCTGGAATTTCGTGGTGCATGAGGTGGAGAGTGCAGGCATGGCTGGCTGGTAGCCTGATTGCTGCAGCAGCAGCCATGTTATGGAAAGAGCAGGGGGTGACCGTCCTGGCCGTGTCAGCTGTCTATGACATCTGTGTTGTCCACCGCATGCAACTGCATCATGTGCTAGCAATCCTCCTTAAGGTGAGTATAAATATTATACTGTTCTGTGCATCTTTGCCCTGCCTAAACAGAAAGACGCATCTTCCTAAACAGGAAGATGCAAGCTGCTCGCCGTAGGAAGGCAAATAGTAATACTGTGTTTGTGTCAGTATAAATATGAATAGATATCCTTACCATCTTATTAAACAGACTAACTAACACTTCCATTCCCCCAAAACAATCAACTCTTTCAGAAAAAACATTTTGGAAGTTTGGAGTTTATTGTCTTTTCCATTTTGGTTTGTGAACAGTTCTCCTTGTGTCCTAGCTTCCTCTGGATTCTGTGGAAACGTTGCACCTCAAAGCAGTTACAGGATTTTTATTGAAGGAAAGGTTTCTTACTACTACTGTAAATAGGAATCAACATCCAATCAAAGACAAGAATATTGCTGTAGCCTGTTTAACTGTTAACCTTGGATTTATCTATTGAACTTAAATCCTGCTTTTTCGACAGTTGCTCCCACCCTTTTTTTTTTTTTTTTTTTCTCTCCCCCCACAATGTGCACACTGACCACACCTCCGTCTGGACATGCCAGCCATGCATTTGGTGCCACTTCATCTGGAGTTTTTATCATGTCTACTGTACCAGTCTGTCTGGTTATACATACACTTGAGGACCACGTCATAGGTGATATCCCAGGCTATTGAGATTGTAGCCAGAAGAGTATGGGAACACAAACACACTGTGAGAGAGAGAGGTGCTGTGAGGAAATAAGTAGGGAAGGAAAGTCTTCTTTTACTTCCTCTCTCCCATTTTTTTTTTATCTTGTTCTTTCTCCTGGCTTGCCTGGAGTTTCTAGAGTCCTGCTTGAAATTAAAAAAAAAAAACCAAAACAAAAAAAAAAAACAAATCTATGAAGTTTCCTAGGTTTTTCAGTAATGGTTCTTCCATGTTTGTATGTTGCATGCTATTTATTTCTATTATCACACTCACAAGAAGAGACAAGACACTCTCACCAAGACACAATTTAGGAAACAAAATTGGTTTGCCTCATTGATTTTCACCATTCAGGTTTGATTTCATTTGACCAGACTGCATTCAAAAAATAAGATGTAGATGTAGCTTGGTCTGACTCTCAAAATGTTCAAACCAATTTATAGAAAGAGGTCAATTTTTAATCCCATCAGCAGTCTAATAGACTTGGGTGAGACCAAGCCTAAGCAGCAGATAGAATAAATTATTTCTGATCATTTCTTCAATCTGATTCAGTCAGGTCAACATTATGCTTCATTACTGCAATAAAATTGATCACTCTCCCTTAAACTAGTAAATGTCAAAAGAAGAAGAAGATAAGAAAGAATGAAAGTACTATAAAGGGCCTGTTATTTTTCTCATTTGTGATATAGTCAGAATAGTGTGAGTGAGAGTACAAGCAAAGCATTGACTTAATTGAGTGGAAGCATTTTTGGGAGAGGAGTTGATATTCATATTTCCACTTTCATATTTTCCAGAGGAAAAATACAACCCTGCTGGTAAGCCTGGCTTGGCTGGCTGGTTGGGGAACAGTCCTGTTGGCAGCTCGACTGTACTGGATGGGCTGCAAGCCACCACAATTCTCCAACTCAGACAACCCAGCAGCTGATTCACCTCACCTCCTCACCAGAACACTCACCTTCCTGTACCTGCCACCTGCCAATGCCTGGCTCCTTCTCTTTCCACACACCCTTAGCTTTGATTGGTCTATGGATGCCATACCACTAGTCACAAACATTTCTGATTGGAGGAACTTGTGCTCATTGGCATTTTACACAGGTTTTGTGCTGCTTGCTTGCTTTGGCTTAAGAAGCAAGGATTCTGCAACTTTCCAAATAACCAATGGAAAATCCCATACCATGAATGGAAAAGCTCTGGCTAATGGGCACAGCCTGCATTTTTCTGACATCAATGATAAACATGACAACAGCCACCACCACAATGGCTTAACTTCATCAGAAGTTTTTGCCAGCGCCCAGAACGGGTATGCCAAACCCCTTCATACTGCTACTCACACATCACTGCCATCCAAAGAGAACATGGTGGTCTTCTCACTTGGTCTGCTGGCTTTGCCTTTTCTCCCTGCCACCAATCTGTTCTTCTATGTCGGCTTTGTGGTGGCTGAGAGGGTTCTCTACATCCCCAGCATGGGCTTCTGTCTACTAGTGACACTTGGGATTAGGGCCATGTTTGTAAAAATGAGGCGGAGAAGCTCCAGGGCACTGCTTGTTGGCTGTGCTGCTGGACTTGTCCTGCTTTACAGCCTCAGAACAGTGTGCAGGAACCAGGACTGGCAGAGCGAAGAGATGCTCTACAGGTCTGGCATCACTGTTAACCCTGCCAAAGGTAAGACACTGGAGATTATGTTCAATGATGTACTTTAATCTCAGCAAGTCATTGAGAATGTTTCCAATGATATAAAGTAAAAAGCTTATTTAAAATGAAGAACTGTTTGAGATACCCAGTCTAGCAATTAATAACTCTAAGCAATTTAAATAAATGTTCTGTCTTTTAGCTTGGGGTAACCTTGGCAATGTCTTGAAGAACCAGGGTAAAGTGGTAGAAGCAGAGGAAGCATACAGAAGTGCCCTATACTACCGTGGCAACATGGCTGACATGCTCTACAACCTGTGAGTCATCTATCTGGCATGCAAACTCAATAATTTTGACTTTTCTCCTACAACAAGTGATGAACAAGTTAAATAAAGGGCTAAATAAAAGGATAGATTAATAACTAAACCAACTGTGTGAAAATATTTGGTATTTAAGCATTTGGAGGCTTGTATAAATGATATTGTAATCGGGGGGCACAGTGGCTTAGTGTTAGCACGTTTTCCTCACACCTCCGGGGTTGGGGGTTTGAATCTTGCCTCTGCCTTGGGTGTGCAGAGTTTGCATGTTCTCCCGGGCTTTGGGGGTTTCCTCCGGGTACTCCAGTTTCCTCCCCCAGTCCAAAAACATGCATTGTAGGCTGAATCTGACAGTTAACAATATGGTTTTCCATCTGAGCTGTATTTATGTATCACCTGTCTTACACCCAGTGTCTCTTTACAATTCAAGAAAAAAAAGTATGAAATATAAGCAAAAATGTAATAACTAACAAAAGACTCAAAAACCCAAAATGATCTGTTAAGGTCTCACTGTTCCAAGTTTTTAATAGTCAGTCCCACTGCAGCACACACAATCAGCATGCCTACAGAAGAAAAGGCTGTGCTTGTGTAAGGCAGCACTGTGCCACTGGTTGTCATTTTGACAGCTAGTTAGTGAGCAGCTGTAATATTTTACCTGTAAAGTAAAAAAAAAAAGTTGTTTCCTCAGCACTTTTGAATCCATGTAAATGCTGAAGCTTTTGCTACGTCTCATGTTTGTTTTAGCTCAGACTCTGCTGACACCGTCATTTTTTTCTTGCTAGCTCTATAAACATTTTTTTTTTTTTTTGGCTACAAACATTTTCTTTGGCTTTCCACTGGCAACAAGTGAAAATGTTGGGGGTAGGGGTTGAATTCTTAACCACTGATAACTAAAAAATTCTCTACCATTGATAACTCCTTAACCTTCTGAAAACTGATACATGCTTAACAATTGATAAGTGATAAATCTTTAACGATTGATAACTGATAAATGCTTAACCACTGATAACTAATAAATCTTTAACCTTTTGATGAGTGCTCCAACTCCTTACCCACTGAGCCACTACTGCCTCTTTAATGCCTAATGTTGTAGTGTTATAATGTCAGTCATACTACAGTATAAACATGCATACATAATGACATATGAGTCTGAACAAATTTGCAGCATATGAGTTCACAGCTCTGACTTTGAATTAAAATCCGACTTTGAATATTGAAAGAGCTCTATTTTAAAATGGTTTTCTCTATTGATTCAATAATGCCTCGAGATGGAAACAAATAGAAAGTCAACTGGGAGGGGAAAAGAGGGAAAATGGTTGGTTGTATTCCACCTAAGGGTATTATGTAAGAAATGTCATTTGTGGACATATCTCTTGCTTCCATTAACCTAAAAGAGGCAAAAACACACCGTTCAGCTGTTATACAGAGTCCCTCTGTTTATGCCCCTCCAAGTAGGAAAATCAATGAAGAAAATACAGTATACATTTTTTCAACAAGCATGTCCTTCTCAGATTCTCAGCAGCTTCTATAAATAATATAAATAAATAATTAGAAATAATAAATAATAAATTATAATAAATAATATAAATCTAGCTGCAGATAACAAACAACAAATTTCACTAAGCAGAGCCCATATGGGACATGATCTTTTTATGTCCTAATATATAAATGTACTCACTTATCCATTTCTAAAGCCCTTACTGTGCTGTTGTTTTAGCTGTACTGGAATGTAATCGATGTTCTGTGTCTAAATGTTGCCCTCATTAGTTGTCTTCTCTCACTCAGCGGTCTGTTGCTGCAAGAGAGTGAACGTTTCTCTGAGGCTCTGGATTACTATAAACTGGCCATCCAAAGAAGACCGACTCTGGCATGTAAGCTTAGTCTTTCCCATTAGTTATACCAAAAGAGACCATTACTGAACTAAATTGGCAGAATTATTGGAATAAACAATAATAATTTGCTATATACATCCAACTGAGAACATGAAACAGTACACTACGGGAGAACTTCTCATGTCTGAGAGTCCTTTAAACAAACTGTGAAGTGTATTCAATTCTAGTTGTCTGTCTAATTGCCCATTTGCTCTACTCTTTATGTGTTGTGTGTCCTCAACAGCGGCATATTTGAATACTGGTATTATACTGGAGTCTGAGGGAAATGTGGAGGAGGCCAAGCGCACATTTCAGAAGTGTGCAAGCATTCCAGATGAGAATCTGAAGGACCCTCATGCTCACAAAAGTGCAGTCACTAGCTGCCTGTACAATCTTGGCAAACTGCTGCATGAACAGGGTCAGCAAGAGGTAGCCACAACACATTACTGGCTTGCTTAGGATACCTCAATACTTGTGATAAGTTTTACAGTAAATCTCAAAGCAGAGCAATTAGGTGGGGGGGTAAAAAGTTTCAGCCGTTGGTTGGAAGTGGCTAGGATGAAGGACCCAGTCTGAAAAGTCTAACAAGCAATTACGAAATTAACCGATTATCTCAAAAGCGGAATGTGTAAATGTAGTTTTTCATTATTCTCTATGCATCCTACAGCGTTCAGTGACAAAACATTGCATTATTTCACATTTTGCACTGGCTCAACCTTTTTATCTGCTTTCCTATTTGCCCATGTTCTGGATTCCACAGGAAGCCCTGTCCATTTATAAAGAGGCTGTGAAGAAGATGCCTCATCAGTTTGCACCACAGAGCCTTTACAACATGATGGGTGAGTGGAGAGTGGGATTGTTTAGCCACTGCATTATCTCATCACCAAATTTCAGGGGTACTAAGAAAAAAAAAACAATTTTATTCTGTTTTTGAAAACAAATTTTGATTTTCAATGATGCTATAGTCATCGGTAGCTGGAAGTACATGAAAGCACATTTGGTTCTGCTCTCATGTGTTGGGAAGAATAGCGTAGTCCTGCTTGTAATTGAGTATTCATTTGTTGGAATGAAATTAGCCTGGAATTACATCCAGCTGTCCATCACAGAGAAAATCTGGCAGATTTTATTATTATTATTTTTTTGATAGCTGTATTTTGTGGTTGAATGGACTACAAGAATCTCAAATCTGTGTCAGAACACGAAGGGCTTTTGCTTGTGTAGGATTGTAGGCTTAGCTGAAATGCCACCTAGTGTTGGTGGACAAAAATGAATTCACGAAAATAGTGTTTCATATTTTCTCATTAGATTTTCCCGCTGATTTCCCTGATTTGAATGCCATCTTTAACCCAGAATTAACTGCCACAACAAATTTAAGATCAAAATACTGTGATTTTAGTGTTACATTCAGATTAATAAAAGATTTATTTCACATGTTACCATTAGAGATTATAGATTACTGTTTGAAAACTGAGTAAGATCTATAGATTACAAAATATAATTTTTTTTTTTTTAAAGGCAAAGAAAAGTGAACCTGTACTTAATTATGTTTAAGGCACTAGTGATGCATCATACTTAAATACATTTACTCATACAACTCTTACAGTTCCTCACACTTATTCCTGCACTGTGTACTGTTGTCACAGGCAGCATTTAACAAGACATTGTTCATCTATTCTCTCTATATATGTTGGTTTGCCTTTATAATTTGGTTGTGAACCCCTCAGGTGAGGCCTATATGAAACTAAATAAGTTTGAAGATGCAGAGCACTGGTACAGAGAGTCACTTAATGCCAAACCAGACCACGTCCCTGCCCACCTGACATATGGCAAGTTGCTATCTATTATGGTGAGTTACCCTGGCAAGCTTTCTGTGCTCTTTATGAAGATGTGCTAAATTGAAATAAGATATCACATCTGCTACCAGTAAGCAGTCGGTTCTGCTTGATGGGCATTACTCCTCAACCTCAACCAACCACACATATTTGCCAAGGAATTTATACTTCAGGGAACTGATGTAGATAAATGTACTGCAGCAGTTTGAGCTGTAGAAATAGGCCTTGCAGGGGGAATCAGAAAGTTACCTTCTGTTTATAATGGGATTTTCATTTCACAGTGATTGACAAATGAGAGAAAACACTGAATGTAGTGTACCATTTTTCTTCAAGTTGAGATGATGTATGTGTGAAAGCCTTTGTGTGTGGCTCAACCCTATGTATGTGGCTTTTGAATAATAGACGGACTATTATTGTTTTGTTATGCTACATTTGCTTAACTTTGCAAAATGTATTATTTTTAAATACATAGCACCAAAAAAAAGACGGTTTGGTATCTGACACTGGTATAAAAATCATCATCATCTTGATTTGGCCTTGGTCTTGTTTTTATAATGTGTATGTATTTATTTATTTATTGATTTTTACATGTGTGAATATTGTAATGTAATCTCATTATCAGGGTCATAAAACTGAGGCAGAGCATTACTTCCTGAAGGCAATAGAGCTGGAGCCCACCAAGGGGATGTGTTACATGCACTATGGTAGGAGTGTACATAGAGAACACTGCTTTAACTCTTTTGCATCAATACACTGAAAATAAGCATAGACATAAAGAGTAAGGTCCAGGTTTTCATTCCAAAAATCATCCTTTCCCTTTATGAACCACTGACACGTTTCATCAACACAGGCATGACATTTCATGACATTTCTTTTCAAAACACAACACTAATTTGGATGTAATTAGGATTATACTGTTTGTTATGAATTTATACAAAATAGTCCAGAATATTTCAGTTCCAGGCCTTAACACTGCATATGTGGAAAAGTTCAAGGGAGACGAATACTTATGCCCTGTACTGTGTGTGGTTTGCATGTTGTTTTTAGGTTTGTGTCTAACTCTGTCAGTTATTCCTTCTGGTCATATCAGTACTGGATCCTATTAAACTTTTCTCTCTCTCACTCTGTCTGTCTGTCTGTCTCTCAGGACAGTTTTTGGTGGAACAGTCTCGATTAGGAGAAGCTGCTGTGATGGCTGAGAAAGCTGCTGAACTGGACAGCACAGAATTCGATGTAGTTTTCAGTGCTGCTCACATACTCAGGTGTGTGCATGTGAGAGATGATGCTCAGCTGTTTAAACACCGAAGGCAGGAAGATGTAATGGTTTGGTGTTATTGGTGATGTTTAGCTGCAAGGACATGGACTCATGGGGATGAGGAACATCTTCGTGGTCTTATAAGATCTGTTTATTACTTGTCAGTTTTCCTAATGTACTATAGCTGAATATCACTGTGGTTTTTCTAGATCTTTCTGGAGCCATTTGCCCAACCTTATACCTGATCTTCTCTTGAGCTAGTGTACATGTGACTGAGCAGCAAGCACAAATAGTGTATACCTCCTGATACACAAACACTAATTAATGATGTGTTGTCTGTCCTTGCTTCTACTCTCCAGACAGGCAAGTCTGAACGAGGCAGCTGAAAGGTATTATGGGAAGGCAGCAGACCTTAGACCAGATGTAAGTACACTTGAGCCGTTCAACACTCATTGAAGTTGCTACATTATACCAAGGATTTCAGTGTGTACTAGTCTAGATGTTGTCTAGCTCAAGTTATTTATTCTCTGTTCTATTTATCATCCTTCAAACACATTACACTTTAGAATTCAATTTATTAACTGTAATGTTCTATACAAAATATGTTTGGCACAGAATTAGATGTGAAATGTAAAAGCTCTCTCTCTCTCTCTCTCTCTCTCTCTCTCTCTCTCTCTCTCTATCTCTCTCTCTCTCTCTCTTTCTATGTCTCTCTATCTTTGTTTCTCTCAGTATGCTGCTGCTCTGTTGAACCTCGGGGCCATCCTCCATCTCAACGGAAAGCTTGCGGAGGCCGAGGCCAACTACTTGCGCGCGCTGCAGCTCAAACCTGACGAACTGATCACGCAGTCCAATTTGCGCAAACTCTGGAATGTCATGCACAAACGAGGCCTGAAGAGCGTGGGGTCATGACCATACTTTCTATCACAAGCTCTGTAAAGCAGATACATTTGACAGCGAGGATTTGAGGCTTGCGAGCCTCTAGTGTTGACAGGTTTAGTCATCTGATTCAGCACTTCAGCACTGGTTTAGAGGAGAAGGAGCTTGCATGGGCCCCTGTGGGAACACTGAAATAAACAGGTACATGGTCAGGGAACATCCTTGCCTTTATGAATGGGCAGAACCAGTACTGCTGTGAGTCAAAGGGCATCAAAATCACCTCCAGGAACCTACAGTGTGACGTATGCACTGCAAAATCAAATGTGTTAGTTGTGCATTTTTTTATTTTGGAAATAAATTTGCATTACTGATGTTTGAACTGAGTGAAAATCATGAGCTTAAGTAAAATGTTCTGAAGCAATGACTATCCTGAAGAACATTCCACAAAATGAAAGAGAAATTATTTGGAAGTGTCAAATAATTATATAGTGTTTTATAAAGTAAATTTATAAAGTTTTATAAAGTAAATGTTAATTTATTACAGTGTTCTGTTTATTTTTCACTTTTTCACAATGTTTTTGAGTGATTTATCTGAGAATCTCTTTGGAAATTCTCTTGTTTATTTATCCTGCTGCTTTATCTTATACATTTTGTAATTGTACAACCCCAATTCCAAAAAAGTTGGGACGCTGTGTAAAATGTAAATAAAAACAGAATGCAATGATTTGCAAATATC
>JANDJT010000092.1:16486707-16501954 GCA_024331685.1 Stegophilus panzeri | reverse complement strand
CTGTTATTTTATATGAACACAGTGCTATTTTATATAAACACGCTGTTATTTTATATGAACACAGTGCTATTTTATACAAACAAACTGTTATTTTATATGAACTACAGTACAAAGAAGCTACACAATTGCAAGTGATGCTGAGGTGGTCTAGTGAGCTCTGGAAATGCACAGATGCATGTCTTCTGCTCCTACAAGCTGCATACCTACCAGTCTGATGCAGTCAGACAACAGATTCAGTGGCTTGCATAAGTATTCATCCCCCTTCAATTTTCCACATTGTGTAGTGTTACAAGCTGGAATAGAAACTGACATAATTGGGATTTTAACCATTCCATTTACACAATCAGTCTAACAGTTGAAAGTGCAAACTATTTTTTTATTGTGACACAAAGGTTAATCAAACAAAAAATACAGATATTTATTTGTTATCAATATTTGGTAGAGCAACCTTTGGCTGGAATTACAGCTGCAAGTCTTCTGGGATGTGTCGCTATCACCCGTGTAACAACATACTGACAAAGGGATATATTTTTTTCTTCTGAGTCAAGATTGGTGGATATAGCTGGCTGTCTCATACTCTCTAGTTTCCCGTCTCACTATAGTTTTACACTCTGTGGTTTATTTTTGGCCATGCGTTTGTGTTCTTCACTGTGCCTTTGAGAGAGTTTGGTGTGTTCAGGCTACCCTTCCCCCATAGCTCCCTTAATAAAGCGCTTTTCTCTGCTCAGGAGGATTCTGGTTTGATCCAGGTTCTAGCTGAGTTTGGTCCCTGTGTTCGAGCACTCACATTCTCGCTTTATTCTGTTCGTCTTCTCATCTCTAGGGCTTTCTGGCATTCCTGCTGCACCATTTGTTAGCACTGCCTGGTGGGTCATTGTGTTATAGCATTCACTATTGCATTCCTGAGCCCTTGGTTAAAGCCGCTGCTAAGCACAATCTTCATTTCGGTCATTTTGACTGGTCAAACTCTGCTAATGGGTCTATTCTTTGGGCGCTCTGCATGAGAAGGTTGTTAAGATGTTCATCCTGAACACAGGGTGTTGTACTACCATGTTACAGCTACTAATATAACTATAAAACCTGCCATTTAGGAGATGCTCTGAGCCAGTTGTCTAGCCATCACAATTTGGCCCTTGTCAAAGTTGCTTAAATACTAACGTTTGTCCATTTTTCCACTTTCAACCCATCACCTTTGAGAACTGAGTGTTCACTTGCTGCCTAATATATCCCACCCCTTGACAGGTGGCATTGTAACGAGATAATCAATGTTATTCAGTTCACCTGTCAGTGGTTTTAATGTTATGGCTGATCGGTGTATTTTACCATGTACATTGCACTCTGTACTGACTCAGAAGATATAATGTACAGTAAATATGTGCACAGAAGAAAGGTAAGTTACTTTGTGCCATTGGAATTATAAAATAATGACCAAGTTGCATTGTTTCAGACTGGGAATATAATGAACATTGTAACAAATACACGTTAGGAGGTTTTTGCTGACATTTGAAAAATATTTCAAACACTGTCACGTATTGTGTTATGGATTAAGGAATAATTATGCGTTCAAAACCTACACACTTGGTTTTACAATGTAACAATTATACAATTCCATTTAGAGATCTTACAGAAGGCACTGGTGTGAGAAACTTTTTTTTTTTTTTTTTTTTTTGTCAAGGTGCCTCATGTTCCCTAATCTGTTTCGTTAATGAATATCACCATTGCAATGCACTATCACACTCAGCTGTTTGCTCTGGTGATTCACTGTGTCAGTCCACTTTTCCTGGTTCTCATGTAGAATAATAGCACATTGAGCACTGTTTCTGGAATAACACTGAATTTTACTTTGTATCAGAACTATGAGTACATGATATTTACAGTATATGTATATACCGATCAAACCTAACATTGAAACCACTGACAGGTGAAGTGAATAACACTGATTATCTCGTTACAATGGCACCTGTCAAGGGGTGGGATACAACCCCATTTCCAAAAACGTTGGTACGCTGTGTTAAATGTAAATAAAAACAGAATGCGATGATTTGCAGATCTCATAAACCCATATGTTATTCACAGTAGAACACAGAAAACATATCTAATGTTTAAACTGAGGAAACATTTTGTTGTTTTAATGTTATGGCAGAACAATATATATACTCCTATAACTGCATATAAATGAACTTATTTGTAAAGTAACAGATATTAGCTTGCAAGCTGGTTTATATTGTCAGAAGTATTAGCTGTCATTCATTACCTTTAGTTAATGTTTGCTTTCTACCTTTAAAAAAATTACATTTTAGTTACATTTTAAGTTCAGTAAATAATTTCAAATTGTACAACAACTTTTACCAGAATATTTCTTTAGATAAATATTTGCACTGATTATGGATTTTTGTACTTCTGCCACCTCGGAGAATGAATAATATATTATTGGTTGTTTATTTTTTTCAAATAAACAACTCAAAAATAACTCAATATAATGAGTGTGTGATTCTGTGTTATGGATTGCCGTGACATCCACAGTGCACTCACACCTTGTAGATCGACCACAACCTTGGAATAAGGAGGTTTTTTATTGTTGTTGTTGTTGTTGTTGTTGTTATTTTTGAGTCCAACTGTATTGGTTGTATTAGATAGAAATGTCAAAGACACATGTAAACATCTTTCTGTAATTATTTGAAAAACATATTACTGTGATCTTTTGTCATCTTACTGGCTTGCCACATGGAGCCCTTGTGTATTTCTTTGTGTGTGTGTGTGTGTGTGTGTGTGTGTGTGAAAAACAGAAAGTGAGAGAGCTTGTGTCAAATGAAATCAGCCATGAGAGCTCTAATGATGTTTTTTTGGGGTTTTTTTATGTAAGATCCAAGGGGCAAAATGTCTATTCCTGGTCGTTCATATCAATATTTTTCTACCGGCGGCACTTCTTTTGGATGCTTTTGTAAACAGGGACTATGACCTTTCATCACTGAGAGAGTTTCTTTTTTTTTTTTTTTTTTTTTTTTTTTTTTTTTACATTTGAAACAAAAGGGAATAAAAAAATGGGTTTTGTTTTTTTTTTTTTTTTTTTTTTTTTTTTTTTTTTTTTTTACATCTGAATCAAAAGTGAATGAATAAATGGGTTATGCTTTTCTTTGACAAGAGGTGCATAATAATCAAAAGAGGCAGAGGATTAGCAATACTCTTTTATGATTGAAGTAAGCAAGACGCTATAACATTTAATCACTCCTTATACTGCAGTGCTGCTGAATTCTCAGTTCTGATTGCTGATTAATTTTCTATAGCAGCAGCACTGACAGTAGTGCTGCGAGACAGATCACAGGTTTATATTAATGCACTTATTCTAATATGCTATCATTATGGCAGTTGAAGGTTTCTGTGAGGAGACAGGAGATGTTTATTTAGCAGTGTCAGTGCTTTGTAACAGTTTGTAACAGTGGTAAAGCTTGATATTCCTTTCCACCATAGTCGATACAAATGATCCGTCACGAGCCCTGACTGCAGTCTCACTCATGATTTCTCTACGTTATTCAAGCATGACCTAGTCATTTTCACCTCATACCGGGTTTGCTATTGAGACATGAATGGCCAATATGTTTCTCAAATTGAATGTTATTTTTTGAGGTGCATTGTTGAGAGAAGCATTTATGTGTCTGTCAGTTGTGTCTTAAAGCAAGTCTGTTGAATGCCTCTATCTGATGTGTTTTACGCCTTAATGATGGAAATATGGTGCGGACAGACATGTGAGCTATAACATCATCAAAAGCCTGGCAAAATCCACTAGCCATGTCTCTGTTTATTTCGCTGTGAATACTCCTTGCAATCATTCCTCTCCATTTTGTTTTATCATGAACGAAGACCTCTTGACAAGCACTTAAATGAGTGCTTTTTAAAAATAAATAAATAAATAAATAAATAAACTGTACAAAAATTGTTCCTTCGCTGTAATAATCCATTGTACTATCACGTCTCTAACAGGCTTTTTAGCGTGATAGAATTCTTAGATCCTGACCTATTTGTGCTTAGCATGAGGATATTTCTTTTGATGGAGCACTTCTGTATGTCACTCTGGAGAAGAATGTCTGCCAGATGCTGTAAATCTAAATGTAATACTGACATGTTGACTGAGAGCCTACACATTAGCTAGAATTCAGGATTGCCAGAGTGACCACAGGAAACTGCTCAGGCTATAAGATCTTGTCTTTCTTGTTATGAGTGACAGTGTTGTAATTAAACTGACAAGGTGAACATGATGACATGTGTTGGCATTGCAGGCACCACCCTACAGGACACCGAAAACGCTTCGATAACTAGTGTAGCCCCTCCAGTTTCCTCAGCAAGGCCGACTGCAGGCTTAGATGCTATTTATACTACAGCCCAGTTGAATTCTCAATTCTGGTGATTAGTTTTTTATAAAATCATCTCTGACGGTACTCCCAAGTGTAGTTGGCATAACTCTAGTTTATGTTAATGTGTTCACTCTATACACATTATCTTTTTGTGTAGGAAGCGCTCATTCAAAGGATATGGCAGGTAAACGATTAAATCGTCATAAAATGACTGTTTTATTGTTACTACAAGGTAATGGATAAAAGAAACCAACTGTAGCTATAAATGGATAAAATGCAGAATTTTTTTCTTTAATAAATGAACAAATTGGAATATTGCTATGGTTTAAGATAAATAAGCCACTCTGAGCACTTTTGTGTGCTGTCTTACTCACTCACTTTCAGATACAGCTTTATCATGGTCAAAGTTGCTGTAGATCTGAAACCTATCCTAGGAACACTGGGAGTGAGGCAGAAATACACCCTGGATGGGTTACCAGTCAATTCCAGGTTACCATGCACTCTCAAATTCACACTTACACACTTACACAAATTAATCCACTCCAAATACTGGCTACAGAAACTCCATGGTTTATTCCTTAATTATTCCTTTGTAGACATTAAAAGCTTCTGCAATTCGGCTGCCTGTTGTGCTTTAAATTCTATGCATTATATGATGTATGCTTATACTGTACAGTCCTATCAAACATTTTCACACTCACAGTCTCACACTCAGTCTCACACCTGATCAGAACCAGCATCAGTGTGAGTCATTAGATCAGATAGGGAGAGTCTATGTAGACACTGACAGCTAGATTTCCACTTTTATAACATCTTTAGCTTAGTGGGTTTTTTTTATTTTTTATTGTAAAACGAAGCTGCATAATTGTGTAAATTATCACAAGATCCTAGCAATCTGTTGCCTTCCAGCTGTCACATTTTAGCTCTCTGAAGCAATTTTTCTGTCATTCCTGGAATGCGTCCGATAATTACAGTAAACTTTCTCATGTTTGACTGAGTTTTTTAAGGTATTTGGCCATTTTCTCTCGCCAAGTGCTCTCTTCTGTATATATGAGATGCCCAAGAACTAGCGTTGCTCTTAATCGACAAGGAAGAGAACGTATAGTATCACTCAACACTAAGTTTCAAAATCATAGTGATGCAAATGAGAAAAACCATATATATTTCACATACAGTTATGTGACACACACATCTATGTCTATACACTATACAATCTATGTCTACACACACACACACACACACACACACACACACATATGTTAAGGTGTATTTAACCATGTTATGCCCTTAAACTGAATCTGAAAAATGAAACCACATATCTTACATGTGAAACTAAATTATTCATTATTTTTAATTATCTGAAAATAAAAACACAATCACGAACACAATACATGTGAAAAGTCTACTACATGTCATGGAATGATTGTGAGAAAATTGTGTCAAAATGAAACCACATGCACTACATGAACTGTGGAAAAGAAATCAAGTGAAAACATGGACTACATGAAAGAAACATAGTCAGTAATTTGAAGTAATTTAAAGTGATTTGAAGTGTCTACAAACTACATGTACATTTTTGCACATATGATTATTCACATGTCAAGTTTATGTGAAATTTCTTTCGTATACTTTTTGCAACAATGACTACTGTGCTCTCTGGAAAAGTTTTCATCCTAGTAATTCATATTGGGTGTATAACTGTAATCCACAGTGCCTCTAATAAATACCTTTCAAGAAAAGCAGATGACTGGCTCATGTGTACATTGACAAGGAAAACATTCAGAGCTGCAGATCTTAGCTTTTTGGCTGAATGAAGCTGTCAGCGCCAGGTCTCTGCAGCAGACGGTTATTTTGATATCCTCCTACAAAGACGACCTGATCAAGGTGTTCCCATGGGCACAGCACATTTTAAGCAGTCCTTTGTAGTTATAAAGCACACTTCTTCTTCCAGTAGACATTTTTCTTCTAAGACCAACACATCTTGAAGAAAATACATCATCATTAGTGAATATTACTGGTACCATCTTCACAGTTTGGGGTGTCACTGATGTGGGATAAAGACAAATGTTCTAAAAACAGCACATGTTACTAAATCAAGAAGGCTATGGCTTTTTTCAGTTATGGGTCCAGACAGGGAAAAAAAAAACATCAGGCTGGGTGAAAAACAAATCAGAAATTGTCTGTCTCCTACTGCTCTGTCTGGAGTTAATTCTCCAGATTTATATTTGCCAGTAGCAGTTTACAGTCCTTTGGAAGACAACTTAGGCATCACAAGCAGTGTGGAGCCTGTAGGTAATTAACCTGAGTAATGCAGACTGCATGGTTTTAAAAGCTAATGCATGTACATGGGCATCTGTACTCTATAAGCAATATCCAATTTTTGGGTGGGAGGGATGGCATTGCTGCCTCTCCCCTATCAATCACAATGACACTAGCCAAGTCCAGATCTGTGAAATCATGTATGTAGGAGAGGGTAGATAAAGCATTCCTTAAAGTCCCTGTGAAGTGCCTTGAAGCGCATAGCGTTATGGTGTATTGATTTAATTTCCACTGAAACAGGAAGTCAAAAAAATTAGAGGTTGGCTTTGCATGTCTTGGAGGAAGCACTTGACAGCCCCACCCACCCTGGCTGGTTGTTGTCATGTGAAAGGAGAGAGTAAGCTAGTGGCTGGGAACTGGCAGGGGTGGGTGGGGGTGTGTGTGTGTGTGTGTGTTTGTGTGTGGTGGGGGGGGATAAAAAGAGAAAAAGAAAATAAAGACTCTAGTCAGATTTGAGTAATATATTTACTTGCGATGTAAGGACAGCTCATAGCTAAACTGTTCACCAATGACTTTGTGACTTTTTGTCAGTCACAATCACAAGATGCTACATCAAAAATTTTATCAGGAGAATATAAGGAGTGGACTATGGCTATATAGCCATTCCCTCCAATGAAATGTGTATTCTTATGGGCCACTTTTTAGCCTAGTCAATTAGGTTCCCAGGCAGAACGTGTCCACTTGCCTGCTGGGCTACCTAATTAATTCATCATTTGTCCACCCCTGGACTGAATATTTCCATCATGAAAAAAATCATGGATTGCAGTTTGACAAACAGCATTTATTTAGTTAAAGTACATAAGAAACAGACACAGTAAAATTACAATACTCAGTATTTACTGAATAGTTACAAAAGTTATCACAAAACTGTACATTTCATGACGACAAGTAGTGAACACTTTTTTTCTTTGCCAGATACAAGTAAGACAAAAAGCACGGAATTTTACCAAGTAACTATTCAATGGCTCAAAGAATAGCACTTTCAGCAAGTTGAATTCAACATTTCACAATAGATGCAAATTGTGTATAAAGTTATATAAGATCACAAGTTTATCAAATTATCACCAAAGAATCCATAGAAATACACTAACATATCTTCAAGAAAATCAAGTATTTACGCTCAAGTATTTATGCACGTTGGCACTGGAAAGGAGGATATGTGCAAGTACAAGGACAACGCCAAAATTCAGTAGTTCATATTTAAAATTTTGAATATTATCAAGGAAATAGAGAGACTGGTGTCAACATGCTACAAGAACATATTACTTTTGTTTTAGTGGGGCAGAAACATAGTCCTACTGTGCAAATGAAAGGTAACAGTACACAGCCTTTATATATTTGCCATGTTCATTGCATTACTTTTGTGAACACTTAAAAGACAGAGCACTTTTAGCGGCCAATTGTTTGTGAGTTGTGAATTCACGTATCTTATATGATTTCCAAATCTACACAGATACTCAATCACTAATTCACACTAGGAATGCTGTGTTGCTAATGGTAACATGAAATCAGTGGTTATGAGGAACAGAAAATCATAATGTAAATTCTGGATTGTAGTTTTGGTCCAAAGAATGTTGCATATAAATTTAAATACTGAGGCTAATTTGCATAATTGCAAGGTGTTCCAGTTTTACTGCTGCGTCAGCTGTTTTTGAGCAACCCATTGGGAAAATAAATGTTTCCAAGCTTCTAATCTCCTCGATATGCCTATTTCTTATTCAGTTACAAAACATGTACTGAGTTAAAATAAAAATTTGAATCAACTTAAAATAAAATCAAGACCATACTAAATACATATGAAGGTTCGTTTTACTACTAACTAAAATACTAGTACTTACTACTACTATTTTAAGTTAAACAATTTGCTGGGACGTGTTATCATTAGCTCTACATTCTAAGTCTTAAGTAAAGAAGAGGAAATAAACAGATAGGTTAAAGGGACAGAATCAAATGTCCCAAAATCCAAGTTCACGACCAATAACTCTTTTTATTTCGCCGTTAAACTATTCTACTCAGTTTATTTTTCTTATTTAAAAATAGCTCATTCTTTTAAAACATAGCTCATTCTTGTATGAAACTGAATACTTCATTTTGTCACTGCTGTCAAAAATGGTTTTAATTTCAACACATTTTAATTTCAAAAATAGTGTAATATTTAATTTTCATAATTGATCAATAAAAATAGACTTTAGTAATGGGCCTTTAAACACTTCTATAGATATAAACAGCATTCTCTGCCTTATGCACATGTGCTTCAGTGAATATTTAATGATATCCAGGGAAACATGGAGGAATGAAAAAGATCATAGCAAACAAATGATTGATTATTTATTTTTTTGGTTACTGCACTCTATGTGTATTTTTTTTATTGTGATAATTTACTATCTTTGTTGCGCATGGGATGACTTAATAAATAATATTAAAAATAGAAATAAAAGAAATAAATCCTCATGCTACATTATATGCTACTGTGAATTTCCTCTTTTACAAAATCTGTACTGTCATGAAAGCATCATGAGGCTGACAGATCATTACATCTCCTCCATGCTATAAACCATTTCCTAAAATGCGCATTCATTTTTCTAAATAAAGTTTGATTTCTGCCCTCTTCTTAACATCTTGTTGAATATATATATTTTTTTAATTGGACATATGGCTTGCTGGGTTCTAGCTCTTATTCCTGTCAGAGTGAAGAAGCACCACTACCCTGGATTGCTTTCATAAGCCTGAGGTCTTTCCCCAAATCAGGAAATTGCAGACTTAAATTCATACTTTATCCTTTTTTATATATATTTGTTGGATAAAATGGTTTGTGCATATTAAACATTTAAGACCAACTTCAGAATTGGAGCATACACTACAATGTGTCTAAAGCACTGAAATGACAAGCTGTGACCTGTTTTCTGATGAACAGTTCCTTATAGGCTATATTTTGAGACTAGGCTTTAATGTCCAGTTTCCTTTTCATTGTGTGATCAGTGATTATAGTAAATGGAAAGTTAAGAAAGAGTGATTCACTTTACAAAAGTAAGAAATGTATACGTACCCATAAAGCAGGAGCATAAACATTTGCATACGTTTTTTTTGTTTTTTTTTACCATAGATGTGTATCTACATCATATATATCTACATCAGTCAGATGACTATTCAGGGCTGTTGTTTTAACTTCCAAATCACACACAAAATAAGGTTAGATTTCAAATTTGCATGACACTATTATGGATGTCAGTTAAAAAAATAAATATTTAAAACATCAAATATTGTCATCATTTTTTTCTATTATGCAAAAGACAAAAATCGAAGGCTATCAATATGTCACTAATGTAGTATCATTATACTGTCAAACATCACATTCCATCACAACACCATTCAATAAATTTGCTGCATCACCCATTGCTTTTAACCCACACACTTTCAGCACAGGTTCTAGAGGTAAAAGAATCACATTAGCTGTGTGTACATGGGATACCTGCACTGCATGTTATCCTCTGGCAAAATTCTGGAATTTTACAAGCTACAACAAGAGAAAAAGAGATATCTGGTGATACAAACCAAAAACATGGCAATTAAGCTGTGTGAAAAGATTTGTGTCTTTCAGTATCTCATTGTGGTCATGGAGTCTGTGGAGGTTTAGGAGAAGGGCAGGAAGCCTGGCTTTCAAAACTGGATCCCCTTCCCGGCCACTGTTGGAGAGAACATTAAGAGAGAGTGTTAGATATATGAGCACACACAGGCTGATTAAATCCTCATTTGCACTCTTAGGCTATGTCCACACTAATCTGGATAAATTTGAAACGCATCTTTTTCTCTATGATTTGGCCTTCGTTCCACACTGAGATGACATTTTTGTCCAGCAAAAATTGATCTTTTCGAAAACGCTCTCTCAAATGGATAAATTTGAAAATGCTTGTTTTTGCGTTGTGTTGTGGACTGAGAAAATGGAGCTATTCAAAAACAATGATGTATTTTTAGTCATGTGACACAGTCATGTGACCCATTCAACCCAAAACAAACAAGATGGTGGATGATGTCGTACTGCAGTTGTTGTGCCTGTTTAAATACTGTTGTTAAAAAGTAATGTCACTTTGTACAACCTTCAGATTGCTTTTTTTTTTTTAAAAGGGGACGGAATGTTCACTCACAATTGCTATAAGATAGCGAATAGAAAAGACATAAATGCCTAATGGAAATAATGCAGGCCAAAGCTTCTTATGTTTTTACACATGCACAGTATAAGCATTTTCAGACGTTTCAGTGTGGACGAGCAATTTTTGGAAAACATTTGGAAATGCCACTGTATTTCCACGGAGAGCGTTTAAAATGAAAATGCAGTTTTTGGATCTATCTGGATTAATGTGGACATAGCCTTATATGCTTTTTCTGCTTGGGAAAAAGCAAACAGGTAAGTATGGTGGCCTGTAACTGCAAAACAAATTAACAAAACAAAAATGCAACAGCAAATAAAAATAAATAAATAAATAAACTAAAAACACGACAGCAAAACCAAAACCATCACAGCAAATGTGAAAACTCAACAGCAAATTCAGAAACACATCAACATTAACCTACATCCTTATTTAACATCCATATTAAAGAAGGATAACATTCATATCGTGCTAATAAACTCAAATCAAACACAGATGTGTTATATGATCATTATGCTGTCAATCACATCACAGTTTAGCTCATGGCTTTAAAAGCACATACACTTTCAGCACAAATAGAGGTAATTAACATTAGGTGTCTGTAGAATGGAATAATTTCTATACTGTAGTATCCAGTATCTATTGATTATTTTTCAACAGTTTTAATATGTTAATATGTTAATATGTTAATATGTCACACACTGAAAGATGCCATAGGTAAGTTGATGAACTGATGGTATCTTCTCCCTACCTCACACAGTGCATGCCAGTGGGTGATGGGCTTGCGTGGGTAGGCCAGCATCTCGTTCCAGTGGTCTCGACCCAGACCCTCTGCATCGGGTCCTGTCCGACACACACCGATCACCTCATTGTGTCCAACTCTGGTGAGAAATATAGTAATATAGTATAGCATTATGGTGCACTAGTTTGCAGCTGGAATAAAACAGTGGTTATAAAACAAACAAACAACAAAACAACAAAAAACCCATACACTTAAATATATGCACCTCTCTGACTACAGTGTTAGGATTTAATAACATACAGTCAACTCAGAATGACTGGCATCCTTTCGAAAGAATTGGTAAAATGTACAACGAGCCACAAAAGAAACCCAAGGATTTCAGAATGTCATAGTTAATTCTTGGGGTTGTCATGTTTAAAAATGAACTACCTCCGTAATAACAAGTTGTTTGAAACGGTCACACAATACAAGCCTTTGCTGAAAAGCACTGCATAAAATAAATGTCTGAACTTTACCACTTGTGTGTTGTGATCTGATGCAAAGTAAACAGCGCCACAGCTATACCAGTCATTTTCATGAAGGGTGCCAATAATTCTGCAGCAGATTCTAACTCCAATTGTTGTCACTAACTATGCCAGTGCAGCTCCAGGAAAACTGCCACATGATTAAAATGACTCGTAAGAAGACACCACTCACCTGTCATAATCCATCACCACAATCGACAGGCTGACCTGCTCTACGTTCTCAGGAGGGATGTCAAAGATGATGGCCTCGTTGTACACAGGGTTGAGTGTGCTCTTCTTAGTGGTGGTCTTCCGTTTCTTCAGCCTTCGACCATCACAAATCAGCGACACTTTAACGTACGGGTCTGAGGAAGCAAACACTCTTGTTTGGATTCAAACTTTACACAACCATTAAACAATGTCTATGTCTTCTTCACATTAACTTTTGTATTTCCACTGAAACTAAGAAATGATAGTGATAGTGAGTCTTTATTGGTCACATATACATTACAGCACAGTGAAATTCTTTTCTTCGCATACCCCAGCCTGTTAGGAAGTTGGGGTCAGAGCGCAGGGTCAGCCATGATACAGCGCCCCTGGAGCAGAGAGGGTTAAGGGCCTTGCTCAAGGGCCCAACAGTGGCAGCTTGGCGGTGCTGGGACCTTCCGATAACCCAGAACCCAGAGCGCAGCACCTTAGCCTTAACCACTAAGCCACCACCATGATGGTTTAAGACCCTTTACTTAAACAATGTAACGTTATATACTTTAGGTGTGCATGAATCCATACTCACCAGAGGAGCCAGTAATGTCCATGGCTTTTAGATTTCGGCACTTGATGACAGTCAGAGTCATCCGGCCAGCCGTGGGAAGGTAGCAGAGAGAGTACATAATTTCCCCTAAATCCACACTTTCCTGCGGAAAAGCACAAAGATATTTCGGACACACATCACCAGATTACTACAGCTAAATAAAAACACTCCACTGATGATACTTGTTGGCAAATAAAATAAAGCAAATTCTTAAAGATTTTCTTTGCCCCTGCTGAGACTATGAACATACTATGAATATACACCATCAAGATTATATATATATATATATATATATATATATATATATATATTTTGTTGATACCTCATAAAGATATATGAAGAGATATTGGACTAATGTTTACTCATCACACTCATCTAAAGGAATTTAAAATTTAATCTAGAGAGTCTCTTTAAACCTGCCTCTGTTCAGACAGCTTCTGTTTCTAATGTTTACTTATCTATATTTCTTGTGACAAATATATCACACGAAATCACAGTATGGTCCTTTAATTAATGTATAGTTATATTACATTAAATAATTAAGCACTACCATAGTAGATCATTACATACACATCATTAACAATATGCTCAAACATTGTGTTAACTAAATGATAAATGCTTCAGGTTTCTAATAATAATAATCAAGTCCTTATTAGCCATTTATGAGTATAATAAATGCTGTTAAATGTATAATAAATATAATGAAAACATGGTAATTTAGTAACCCTTTTCTTGAACCATTGTGCTAGGGGTTAAATGTTTGCTTAATTAGTGTTTTAATATGTATAAAATAAACAATAAAAAAATTAAGAAAGCATGATCATTTTCAGTATTTATCCACTGTGCTGGGAAAATTATAATGACTTGATAAGTTTAATGACACGTTGTGTGACACGTTGGGTATTAGGTTTTTTTGTTTGTTTCTTACACTAATTAATTAATTAATTAATTAATTGACAACACTATTATTTATTATGTTGTGTGAATAATCAAAGCCTTTACCCATAATCCACTAGTAATACAAGAGGTAGTGGTCAGTGACTGCTGATTATATGTACTCAAGATTTGAATGCCAAAAAATACCTATGACTCACCTACATGGAAATCTTACATCTTTCCTATTTATGCTATTTTTGGGATCCATGTAGTACACAGTAAATAATCAACTAAATACAGTAGTTTTTAAATATTTGAATCATCCGTTTAAAAAAAAAAAAAAAAACATTTTGAAGGCTGCTCTGTCATTGTTTTAAACCATGATCTAGAAATGCTACAAATGCTGAAACTACTCAGTTATTCTTTTGCAACACATGGTAACTCAAGAGTGTTACAAATGATCCTTGACAAGAGTGTTATAATCGATCCTTGACAAGAGTGGTACAAAATGACAAAAGTGGTTCAAAACATCCTTGCACATCCAGTGCTCTCCACTAATATTGGCACCCCTGGTAAATATGGGCAAAGAAGGCTGTGAAAAATTGTCTTCATTGTTTGACCTTTTGATCTTCTGCTCAAAACATTCACAAAAATACTCTGCTCTCATGGATATCAAACAATTGCAAACACAACACAGTTTTATAAAAAATATATACACACATCATTGTTAAATATAGGTGTGCAAAAATTATTGGCACCCTTTTAGTCAATAATTTGTGCTACCTCCCTTTGCCAGTATAACAGCTCTGAGTCTTCTCCTATAATGCCTGATGCGGTTGGAGAATACATGGCAAGGGATCTGAGACCATTCCTCCATACAGAATCTCTCCAGATCGTTCACATTTCAAGGTCCACACTGGTGGACTCTCCTCTTCAGTTCACCCCACAGGTTTTCTATGGGTTTCAAGTCTTTCAAGATTTTGTGGTCAGTAAACAGTAAATTTTTGTGTTGATTTTGATGTATGTTTTGGATCATTGTCCTGCTGGAAGATCCAACCACGGCCTATTTTAAGCCTTCTGGCAGAGGCAGTCAGGTTTTCATTTAATATCTGTTGAGTCCATGATGCCATGTACCCTAACAAAATGTCCAGGTCCTCTGGCAGAAAAACAGCCCCAAAATATTAAAGAGCCACCACCATATTTAACTGTGGGCATGAGGTACTTTTCCATATGGTTACCTCTTTGTGTGCGCCAAAATCCCCTCTGGTGTTTATTGCCAAAAAGCTCTATTTTGGTTTCATCTGACCATAGAACCCGATCCCAGTAGTGTCTGGCAAACTGAAGACACCTGAGTTTGTTTTTGGATGAGAGTAGAGGCTGTTTTCTTGAAACCCTTCCAAACAACTTGTGGTGATGTAGGTGACCTCGGATTGTAGTTTTGGAGACTTTCTGACCCCAAGACGCAACTAACTTCTGCAATTCTCCAGCTGTGATCCTTGGAG
>JANDJT010000092.1:16462288-16486296 GCA_024331685.1 Stegophilus panzeri | reverse complement strand
TACTTCAAATATATTTTTCTCATATTAATTCATAGGGGTGCCAATAATTGTTGCACACCTATATTTAACAAAGATATTTTTTGATAAACCTGTGTTGGGTTTGCAGTTGTTTGAAATCCATGAGAGCAGAGTATTTTTGTGAATGTTTTGAACAAAATTTCGTAAGGTTAAACAATAAAGACCATTTTTCACAGCCTTCTTTGTTTATATTTACCAGGGTGCCAATATTAGTGGAGGGCACGGTAATTGTTTGCATGTTCCTATTAGATACAGAGAAATTACAGTCCAGAATGTACTGTACCACTGAGTATTACTTGACCTGAGTCCTCCATTAAGCTTTATTATTATTAGAATTGCAGCAGCACTACTGTTATTACACTTGCATTCAGTCTGAAATGCTATTTCCCCATAAATCATGCTCTTGAAATAATATTGTGTTTATGGTCAAATAAATTAGAAATTGGTGCGCTATTAAGCAGAAATCTTTCTTATTTAAAATGCATTGGAATGTTTATTATATGTACCATTTGATTCCCAGATAATTATTATTTTTTTAATAATGGTTCACAATGATTACGAATCATCAAAATCAAAGTTAATTATACTGAGGAGTAATTAATGAAGAACTACCTACCATGCTAACACTTGACTGCTAACACTTAAGTACTGAAGCATTAATGGAGGAACTGATTACTGCTGCTGCTGCTGTAATCATAAAACCTGACCTGTGCTCATCCCAGGACTTTTATTCACTTGAATGGAACATCCTTTCAAAACAATTAGTACTGTTTACCTTTATAGTATATAGTTGCAGAAGAATAAAGACTTATTATCCCACTATCTGCTGTCACCCAGAAGAGGATGGGTTCCTTTTTGAGTCTGGTTTCTTTAGGTTTCTTTCTCATGTCATCTCAAGGAGTTTTTCTTTGACACGGTCATCTCTAGCTTGCTCGTTATGGATGTACATTTGGATTTCTGTAAAGCTGCTTTGTGGCATTGTCTATTGTTAAAAGCCATATAGGCATAAATATACTGTATATTGGGTTGAACTGAAAGAACACTAGTGTAAGGTGTTGCCCCTTTTTTGTAATGTTAACCATCATTCTATCATAGGGTGCATGTGTAGCAACATGCGGTACCCAAATTAAACTTCACGATGTCAACTTGGGATGAAATGGAGTGTTAGAATGTGAGGGGGAAGTGTAACTTCTCAAGGCTGCAATCAATGGCATGGTCTATTCTGGGTGATCTGAGTAACCAGATTGTCTCTACAGTTGTAGTTCAGGGAGCAGCTGGTTCCCATTACAAGCTCTTTCATCTTTCATCAAACCAGATATTGACTAGTAATAAAGATGGTATTCAATTTATTATGATATACTTCCGATCTTCTGTGGCAACAACTATGAAATAAACAGTAAATATTACACAAATCAAAATCTTAAAACGTACAACCTTTTTGCATGTACTGATGCAATACAATTTGACGAGGAAAAATACAATATAAAGTATTTATCCAAGATTAAGCTGTCCTAGAGAGCCACACCACCAGATTGGAAGGACTGGATAATTATTCAATTAAATAATTCCTGTGAGATATTGTGGCTTTTCATGACTAGAGCTTAAGACGTGTGTGATAAGCAAATAAGGACAGGCAGGCAAAGAAAGACATAACACATCAAACCATCAAAATGTGACAGGGACAATAATACACAGCCATACCAACAAAATTGTACACAGACTGAAGTACTCGGAGGCATCTAAACAACAATAAGGAGATGAAATGAAATGCGCGGACACAACAATCAGTGTTTATCAATCCTGCAGCGACTGATGTGTCAAACTTTCCAGAGTGGAGATTAGGGCTCAGTGTGAGTGAGTCACCACAGAGAGAACACAACTTTTAGCAATAAACAAAAAAGGGTCAACTTCCCTTATATCCACCTGAGCTTTGCAGCGGGGCGAGTGGACTTAATTTGAAAACACATTTGCTTCACTGAGAGTTAACTGAGTGTGATAAGGTCTAGCCACAAATGTTTTAATTGCACTTGTGCTCATATTTTATGAATATTTTATAACATGGGTCAAATTTGATATTTCAATGCTAGTTTGTCTTATTATCTTATAACAACTACCAGATTATAAACAAGTACACTGCTGCTGACAGAGGGGGCAAATACATCTTGAGTGACTTGCATCTATTCAAGGAAAAAAGACTAAGATATGCATCTGCTTATGTCTTTGTTGACATGCATATTTTATGTTATTTGTATAGAAGTTGAACAAGTAAGGAATGCAGTTTTGGGAAAATAACCAATGCTGGGGTGGTGTGATGCATGAAGTCGATCATTTTGCAATAACAGCACATCTTGTAGTGTTTTATTGCTCTTATACCACAGAAATTTGCAGCAACTGCAATTTTTTATTTGTTAATTAAAAAAAATCATCATATTTTTAACCTTTGATGGTTACATTTTATGTTGTCAAACAATAATAAATTTCCTTACAGAAAGCTTCACCATATCAATGATTAGAGATAGACTTTGCTTTGTTGTTTTTCAACCCATTTATTGTATATTCTGTAATGCATGTGCTATACAGGTCCCTGTGAATTAGTGGTTACTAAAGAAACGTATTACAACGAGCACTTGTTTTGAAACCTGTGATCTGGAATTCAGCCAGTACTACTGTCAGAGCTGAAAATGAATCAACACCTTCTGACCAATCAGATTAGAGAATTCAGCAGTGCTGTGGTAGTCATTTAAGTACATAGTGCTTTTCTTAAGACTGGGGAAATAGTCACTTCTACATCCTTAAGATGAGAACACTTGTTTATAGCACAGAAGACTTCCGTGTGAAAAGATAACAGGACATAAAACATGGCTGTGACACACCATGACTGAAGCTGTTACATAAACTGAGAGATCTGCTGAGGCGTCGTTTGGAGTGGGATGAAGAAGCCAAACAGACAATAGAACATATCCAAAGGCTGACATGGAAAGAAAACAAGTCATGTTTGCCTTCTTTTCCAGAATCATGTCTACAGCGCTGAAGTGGGATGGCAGGACATGGCTAATCAAAAATCTGCAGCATTAGTCATGTCTAATGTCTGTAGTTCCCCATGGCATAGCAGGGAGCTAATTTTGTCTCTCTTTGGATTAGGTGTGTGGGTGTCCGGAAGGGTGAATCAGTTTTGTGCTGAGCTCTCCTTCACACCTGGGTTTGCATAACAGATCAATTCACTTGTTAATGAAATACCCTGTTCTCCTCTTGCCATATTGGTGCTTGTGGGCTGTAGTTTTTGAGAGACAATGGCCTGCCAGTAAGTGTATGATCTGGATCATTGATTACATTGATTATACTTGTGTTTTTCTTACTTTTGAAATGCAAACAGGATGAGTTAAAGAAACATTCAAAACATTTAGTACCACACTCACAGAAAACACAATCTACTTACTGTAGTGGATGCGAGAATGTCTTTCCAGACCACAGCCTCACGCGACAGGTCTGAGAGCTCAAACAGGTTGTCCACCACTACCTCGCCGATCATGTCATGACTCGTGAAGCGGTCAAAATCGTAGACGCTGAAGTGCAACTTGCGGTTACACAGCTGATCGTACTCCACCGGGAAGCAGAATACCTCGTCAAATGTAGGGTTGAGTGTCTTTCGATGGACCCGTGTCTGGAACTTTTTTTTACGCTCAGGGAGCAAGTAGATCTTTACGTAGGGGTCGGAGGTACCTGTGAAGTCCTTGGCTGGCAGGTCCAGCGCTTTAAGGATGCGCACAACTAAAGCCTGCTCCTCATAGTCGTACTTCAGTGCAAAGCTAAGCTTGCCACATGTCTCCACTGGCTCCTTGTTCCCTTCTTCTGAGTCCACAGACTTCTGCTTGTAGAGTTCTGGCTTTATGCGTCCAATGCTGACTGCTGAGGATTGTCTCACTGGCAGAGTGTCCATGGTAAAGTCCACACTGGTGACATTCATCTGCCGTCGGAGATGGCGACGAAAGGAATTGTGTCTAGCAAGAAAGGAGATGAGTTATTGCAGAAGAATAAAGACATATATCAAAGTCCAAAAAACGAGCCATTTTCAGAGATAGGCCTAGAAGCTCAAGGCGGACTAGCCATCAGGAAGTTCTGAAAGTTTCCCTATGGGTGACTCAAGTTTCCTAGACAATGCTAGAGACAAAGCTAGAGAAACAAACAGGTGTGGGGACAGTGTGAGAAAATAAATAAAAGAAAAGCTGGGCTTGTAAATGTAGCAAGCTGTTTAAAAAAAATTATCAAATTTTTATTTTCAAATTGGCTGCTGCTGATTGTGATGATAGGGAGAGCAGGACTGAGAAAGCAGATACTCAATGGCAGGGTCTAGATAGCAAAATAAGGCATTCTTTTACAACAGCCTGTATTTAGTAACTTGTTTGTGTTGTGCTAGAATTTTTACTAGAAATTTAAAAAATTTACTAATCTACTTAAAGGGACATGTTGGCTGGTAAAATTGAAATTGACAGACAAATTGCTTACCACTCAGTTAAGTCAATGTTTTATTAAAGATATTCATAAAGTTTACACAAATGGCTTCAATGCCTTCAGCTTTAGCATATTGCTTATTTGATTGCTGTAGTTTATGTGAAAGCATGTGTTATCTAATACAAGTGAACCAAAGAGGAAACTTTTGCAGGCCCCAGCAGAGGAGAAACTCTAAGAGTGTCACCATTCAGGTCGTAATACTTGGTGATGCACTATTATTTGTTGGACAAATGTAGGGGGCCACTTTAAAGCAAATTTCACGGCTAATTCTTGTTCCCAATCGGCCCCAACTCCATTTATCCAAATAATTATATTAATTATGTCAGATGCTTGCTTCATTTCTCACTTATCTTCTGCTGTTGGAGAGGTTGTAGAATTGACTCACAGAACCACTCAGATTATTTTTAAGAATTTACTGTTAAATGAACAAACAGCCCCAGTCCGGTAATGGATCTTCAGCCCATGTCCTCAGATGCATAATGACTTCCATATTGAAACTATACCATGGCTTTTTACATTGGCTTAATGTCACCTAGCAACTGGCACTTTTTGCGGTAGAAAAAAAACTTTTTACACTCAGTTGCGACTGCACACTAGGGTACAAACCTTTGGAAGGTGTTTAACACTTATGATTGTGTTCCACAATAGATATTTCTAGTCTAAAAGGGCTTAAAAGTTCCACCTGCTCTCAGCCTGTTATTGTATCAATGTGCCTTTACTGCTCACCTGTTATAAAAATAATTTTAATATTTGAATATTAGCAAATTAATGAGTTTACAAAATATGTGACTCAAAGGAATAATATGATTGAATAGCCGGTGTGTGAGCAGCAGATTCTTTCAATGAGTCATGAGAATCAGCAAAAATAATGAAGTTTTACTGACAAAGGCTGAACAACAGCTCAGACCTTTCGATATTCAGTAGCAGCGTCATGTTTTAGAAGTCTGTAACGAACAAACTGCAAACAATCCATGTGAATTCAGTAAATAATACTAATAATTGTGACATAATCCTTCATAGGGATATTCAGCTCAATCCAATAACACTCACATATCCATAGGGGAGTAAAAAATATCCCCTCCGTGGTATTTGATGCATGACTCTTCTTAATAAGAAATCCACTATGTCATATTGTTATTATTCTCTTTTGGTGTTTCTCTGGTGTCTTCAAATCTCATGTGGGCAGTCTTGTATTAAAAAGGAAATTATTTCAGTCAGTTTAACTGTTCCATAAGGGATAGTGCTGACGTAATTTGTCTAGGTTTACCATTTTATCTCTTTCTTCAAGATGAATACAAAAATCATTACAATAAGCCTCTCATTCCTCCATTTGGCTCTCCTCAGCTGGTGATTAGCTGCCCAACATGGCCAGACCCAGCTGAGCCTGACGCAAGAATAATGTGTCCATGTTAGCAACCAGATGGCCAGAAAGTGGCAATTTCAAAGCCATTATCTCCTCACAGACTGAACCCATATTAAAAACTTAGTGTTCCTGTCACAAATTAACCTTTATGACTGAACATTTTCATTCTAAGTGCTGCTCTAAAGTATTTATGACAAACACTATTTATTTCTCTTTCATTGGTTTTCTCAAGATATTCTCTAGAATGCAGTTAGAGGAAATAGTAGGAGATCTCTGCTTTTGCATATAGGAGAAAAACAAGCTACCACAGAGGACAAAAGCGGCACGATTCACACATTTAGCAGCTTGTGTTTTTTTCAGGCTATCAACGGCACAGCCCTCTTGGCATGTTTATACTTTAACATAGCTGCTCCACTGTGCCATGTGACCATGCAGACATGCCAACAGAGGCAAAGCGGGGAAAGACAGCCCTTTTCTCTTTCAGTAAGATGAAACTGCTCAGGTAACTGTGTTCTCAAGGAAGTCTGGCCAATATGGTATAAAGCCATTGGGACTACTGAGGATATATTGCATAGAATTAAGTGGCTTACTGTCCTTCACATGAAAAAGAATAACTGAGAACAGTATGGAGCTGTAGTTTTAGGTGTGGCCACAAATTAATACACTGAGGCCTTGAGTTAATATTTTGAGGCCACAACTTAATAAGTTGTGAAACATCATACTCAATACATGCTATTCACTTAATTATTTGGCAGAAATGAGCAAAAATGTCTTTGCTTTGAGTATTTGATTAAAGGATTTCCATGTCACAATGTCAGTGACTTCAATATGTTTTTTTGCATCATTTCCAGATTTAAATAAAGTTTTTTATTATTAGTAGTAATAAGTAGTATTAGTAATATTAGTAGTATTAGTCATCTTCGTGCTTAGGCTCATGTGACAAGAATGGTCTAATTCAATTAATTTCTAAGTGCCTAAAACATTTGTAAATAAAATAGTTGCCATGTAATAGCTATACTAATACTATACTGGCCTCAATATTATTTTGTAGTCTGTATAACATTATAACATTATAAGTCATGGTAACACATCATTACAGTCCCCTCCAAAACTATTGGAATGGTAAGGCCAATTAATTTATTTTTGCTATACACCAAAGATATTTGGGTTTGAGAACAAAAGATGGATATGAGATGAGAGTTTAGAATTTCAGTTTTTATTACGTGGTATTTTACATCTAGATGTGCTATACAACATAAAACACAGAACCTTTTGTATCAGACAACCCAATTTTTAGGCGAGCAATATTACAGGAACAAACAAGGCTTGAAGTAAATTAAAGTAAATAACACTTAATATTTGGTTGCATACCCCTTGCTAGCAATTACTGCATCAAGCCTGCAACTCACTGACATCACCAAATTGTTGGTTTCTTCTTTTGTGATGCTTTCCCAGGCTTTTACTTCAGCCTCTTTCAATTGTTGTTGTTTCAGGGGGGTTCACCCTTCAGTTCTCCCCTGAAATGCTGCTCAATTGGGTTAATGTCTGGTGACTGACTTGGCCAGTCTAAAACCTTCCACTTTTTCACCCTAATAAAGTCCTTTGTTGTGTTGGCAGTGTGTTTTGGATCATTGTCTTGCTGCATGATTAAGTTCCTCCCAATTAATTTGGATGCATTTCTCTGTAAATTGGCAGCCAAAATGTTCCTGTAAACTTCTGAATTCATTCTGCTGCTACCATCACGAGTTACATCATCAATAAAGATTAGTGAACTTGTTCCAGAAGCAGCCATGCAAGCCCAAGCCATGACACTACCTCCACCATGTTTCACAGATAAGCTTGTATGATTTGGATCATGAGCAGATCCTTTCTTTCTCCACACTTTGGCCTTTCCATCACTTTGGTAGAGGTTAATCTTGGTTCCAGAACTTTTGTGGCTCATCTCTGTGTTTCTCTGCGAATTCCAATCTGGCTTTCTGATTCTAACTGCTGATAAGTCGGTTACATCTTGTGCTATGGCCTCTATATTTCTGCTCTCGAAGTCTTCTTCGAATGGTGGATTGTGACACCTTTACCCCTGCCCTGTGGAGGTTGTTGGTGATGTCACTGACTGTTGTTTTTGGGTCTTTCTTCACAGCTCTCACAACGTTTATGTCATCAGCTGTTGTTGTTTTCCTTGGCTAACCCATTCAGTGTCTGTCGCTCAGTACACATTGGTTTCTTTCTTTTTCAGGACATTCCAAATTGTTGTATTGGCTATGCCCAATGTTTGTGCAATGCCTCTGATAGATTTTCCCTCTTTTTCAGCTTCAAAATGGTTTGCTTTTCTCCCATAGACAGCTCTCTGATCTTCTTGTTGGCTTATCTTTTTTAACAACAAATGAAGTCTTCACATGTTAAACGGAAAGCTAAAACCAAGAGTAGATTTTCAGAGCTATTTATTGTTTAAAACAATCAATCTAACAGGACACACCTGTCAGTCACATGTTCCAATGTTTTTGCTTGCCTACAAATTGGGTGTTCTGAAACAAAAATGTGCTATGTTCTATGTTGTTTAACAAATTTACCTATAGATACCAGTAAATAAAAGGTAAAATTCTAACCTCTCTTCTCATATTCATCTTTTGATCTCAAACCCAAATGTCTCCAGTCTACAGACAAAGCAAATGAATTGGCCTTGCTGTTCCAATAGTTTTGGAGGGAACTGTAAATAATATCCACCTCAGCAGCTCCAAGTGAACGTGACTGGAGAAAATAACCAGAAATTAACTGTGGTCATGTGTTAAGTCTAGTAACTGTATAATCCATACAAATAATCAGCAAAAGAAAAAGCAGGTCACATAATAAAATGTAAAGTAGAAGACATGATAGAAACCAGTGAGACAGCATCTAAATGAATGAAGCAGGAGAAAAAAGATCCTTGTCCCATTTTTTACAGCTGACCTTTAAGCTCTCTCATTTGCCCGTTCTCTGTATCCTATCAACATGTAATTTAGGAGATACGTAGTTTATTAGGCTGCATCAGAGTTTTAATGGCAGCTCTGTGGGAACTCAATAATGGCCACCATCAGTAGAGCAGCGCAGCTGTTCGTTACGTCCCCAGCAGCACAGGCTCTTACAGTATGTCGGTTCTATTGCATGGCAATACTAATTACAACTCCTTTCACTTTAAATGTAGTGTCGAGAACCAAACAAAGAGGAGAACAGCTGATTGTTTAATTGCCGTTGTCATGGTAGCATGACTCGGATGCTCAGGCTGGAAGGCTATAGTGATTACAGGGCTACTGAAAGAAGGTAGGGGGCTTGTTTCAGCCCTGTCAGACGTGGAGTGAAAATAGCAAACGATGCCGTCACAAGCTTTTAAATCTGATATAAACATCATTAATTAGTTCTAATGCTGAAACCTCTGTGCACTGATTTCTTTCCTTAATTGCAACAACCTTGATAACTAGTGAGGCAGCAAGGACTAAAAGTTCTTCTTCCCTTACTAAATGGAGTATTCATTTTACATTAATAAATACAAAGTTACTCAGATCATACTTTGTTCAATATTTTTTTTTTTATAAAACTGGGACAAATGTGACAAATGGTTTACCTGGTTGAGAAATCAAACACAACTGCTAAAATTTCAATATATTATATAGCATTTTAAGGGTCAAATCTGTGCTAAATGTTCGCAATTACATGAAAAAAATATTCTTGGATTTGGACTCTATTTTTCAAACTCTTCTTTACTCATATAGACTTCAAATGGATTAAAACTAACAAATGACTCAACTGTGTGTCCTTTTTCCTTTACACTACACATAGTAATATATAGTGACCTCTGTATTATAATCTGCATTTATTTTTGCTTATGTTAAAAAAGAAATCTGCTTTATAATGGCCTCAGAATTGGATGATGTAAATGTGAAGTCACCTTACCATGGAGCTGTTGAGTTGTAAATATAAATGATAGTATAGATTTAATAAATGAATGAATGTTTAACCACACCCAACCTCCTGATGGCCCATGTGTTGTGCAAAAAAGATGGAGGAACTGTCACAGGGCTGGAACTCGTCTTTTTTAAAATATAAATCATTCATTTGTCTTCAATAAGCGCTTTATCTTGGTCAGGTAAATTACATTTGCCAGTCTACCTACTGGCATGTTTTTGGGCAGTGGGAAGAAATCACCAAGAACTGGGAGGAAACCCACACAGACGGTAACCCAAGGTCAGGATCAACCCCATGACCCTGAAGTGAAGTGAAATGGCAAACTACCAATGCCACAATCTTTTAAAATAATTTTTAATAATTAGAGCAAATGAAACAAACATTTTATAGTTTCATGCTAGACACTGTTTTTAGGACTGTTAAATTTTTTTGTATAAAAAAATTAATGTATCATTTTAAGATCTGCTGTGACCATGGAACAAAGAGAGCGAAAAGTGCTAGGTAAGCTGAGAGGAGTTGACAGAAACTGGTCAGTGATTTGAAGGGTGAGAGGAATTAAGATCTATAGGGACCTGGGATCTCTGATAAGAGTTTTAGGGAACTAGGAGAAGAAGAGAGAAGCATATAGGAGTTGAGCTTTTTTTGAGAAGTAGTTGAAAGGAGTTTAGTGAACCTGGAGAGCTGAGAGGAGCTATGGGAGTTCAAATAGAGAGAAGCTCATGAGAGAAGCTAGAAGAAGCTGGATACCTGGAGAAGGAGGTGGGTTCAGTGCTCTGTTTCTGAATCTTGGCCTTCTTACTGAGGCGTTCGCGTATTGTCTGCTGCACCTCAGCCGGGATGTCTGGAGATGTCTGGCTGATCTTCATGGCTGCCTCAAGCGACTTCACTGACCTACAACCGTTTACCTTCACCTCTGGCACCTTCCTCCACTGCTCCTCCTCCTCCTCTTTCTTCTCCTGCTTCTCGGCTTGTAAGCCCAGGCTCTCTGGAAGAGACGGCGGGGCATGAGGTGCGGGTGCTGGTGCCTCGGGCAGCACCCCTTGGGAGACAGTCTCGCTGTGTGAAGAGATTGCTTTGCTTCTCCAGATGGGCCAGCACAGCTTCCAAAACACAAAGAGAGAGACTACCAACAGGGCGAGTCCACAGAAACCCACGAGCACAGCTAGGAGACTTACAGAGATGTCTACAGGCAATGAGACATGGTTCAGGGGAGGAACGTTGAGAGGGCAGAGGGAGAGGTTGAGAGTAAATAGAGGAGAGGAAAGAGAGGAAGAGAAGACCAGGAGAGGTTGAGAAATGAGCACAGAAGAAAAAGATGATGGGGTAAAGTGAAGAATTGAAAGGACAGATGAGACAAACAGAAAAGGCCAGCAGCAATGAAAGTGTAGGACACACAAGGAAGAGAGTAATAGACAGAGAGAGAAAAAAGAAGGAAATGCATAAGAAAGGAAGAAGACTTACAATATTGTATTGCAGAGAAGGGAACAGAATTATATGCAATCAAACTTTTAATAGAAAAAATGACAAAATGTCATTGTGTGAATAAATCACACAGCTTATCAGCATTGTCATTCCTCATGTTTAATCAATCTGACATGGGTTTTTATTAAAGTGTCACAAGTGTCTGAGAATCTAAGTCATATCCGCATATAAATCTACTACTTTTACACGTCTACAACCAATAAAGAACGGATACATCCTGAATCAACATGTGAAACACTTAAATCAAACAAGTTAAATTACACATGGGTATGTGTTCATGTGTGTTTGTGTATATGTATATGTATATCTATGAGTATGTGTGTGAGTGAGGGGTGGTCCTATCTTGTCATATCTGGAGGTAATGCAATAGACACGTTTCTAAGACACATGTGTCACCATAGCAGCAGACTAAGCTTCATGGTCCTGCTTCTCAATCGAATAATTAATCCTTTAGAAACATTTACCTTTCTGTCAGGAGCATGTCTTTCGACATTTACAATCCTGCAACTATTTCTTAATTAGCATGCCTGTATGCATATGTCACCTGTAACAGCACAAACATAGGCTATATAATCATATAATGATGGAAATATATGAAGTGTGTTTGAGAATATGCTTTTTTCCTCCAAGATACCACACTAAATAGACTATAATGTGATTATTTATTCCTAATTAGGAATAAAATCAGTATAGTGAGCTTGAACACATGGCGTGGGATAATTATAGTCCAAGTTTATTATGTGTGAAATAAGTGGTGGATTACATTTCCACAGTTCTGACACATTTAGTAGCCAATCTTTATTATCTGTGCAATATTTTCCATGCAAGACCGCGTAAACAAATCGATTAACTGTAGTTTTCCTCAAAATTATGCGTCATGCTGAAAGAAAAAGAAAAAAAAAACAACAACAACATGCGGCTACCTGTTGCAGTCCAGCTGCAGGTCTTTTGAGGATGTTACAATTCCTTTCAGGAAAAATAATAACAATAAAGTGCTAGAAAAACATTCTTCTAGTATTCCTACTGACAGGAAGAACTTTCTGGCACAACTGAATTGTGAAGTAAAGTCAGAAAGAGTAGCCTTCAGCGTTTAAACAGCTATTTTAAAACTAAATGAACTATATTTTAGTCACATTTACCTGAACTCCTTTTACCTGGTATGTTGCTCTCGGTTGGAAAGATGTCCGCGCATTTCTCCCGGTTGACGTGGCCGGCGAGGCACAGCTCGGTGATGATCTGTAGCGCCCGCTGGCATAGGCTTACGCCGTCCTCGGTGCGTGCGCTCATGTCTTTCCTGTTAATCCATTGTATGTTGGAGGAGCCGCGCGCGCGAGGATTCATCGGGACGCCGCGTGCGCTTCTGACCGCGAGGAGAAAGGGAAGCGCGTGCGCGACGCGTCCACGTGCGTCTCATTCATTGGCACCTGCAACTCGCGGACGCTTTGGAGAGAGTGGACGCGCTGCAGCGTGCTTCGTCACGAGCCAATAGGAAAAGAAGGCACAGAGTGTTCCGACACGCGACGCTGTCTGCTGGACGCACACGGTTCATCCAGTTGATATGTTCATAAGTTACACTGTGGTCACAAGTTGACATCTATTGCATACAATGATAAAGTGATAGCAATAAAAAGTTTGTATCTACCTTTCCTCAATCTGATACAAATATCCTCTAATAATAAAAGGGAGAGCTGGAACAACTGCAACAATTTTTTCCCCATACATGTGCAGGACAACATTTGAACTGAGAGTCTCTCAGTTGTATGAAATTTAGTTTATTTTTTTAATTTAACATTTATTATGGCATTTGGCAGACGCCCTTACCCAGAGCGACTTACATTTATCTCATTTATACATCTGAGCAGTTGAGGGGTAAGGGCCTTGCTCAAGGGCCCAGCAGTGGCAGCTTGGCAGTGCTATAAAGCGTCAAATCTACATGATTGGCTCGATTGGTCCAGAGTTCCCCACTCACTCAACTCCTGCAATTAACGCCCATGTACTGTTTGACATGAAAAATTTAAGAAAAACCTATAACTATGAGTTATATACGAACATTATATACTATATACGTTATATACTATATATACGAATTGTATACGTATATATAGAGCCGTGGCGGGATTCGAACCCCCAACCCTCACACCTCCAGGGTTGGGGATTCGATTCCCACCATGGCTCTATATGTACGTATACAATTAAAATATATGCTTTTGGAACCTCATTATCTTCGTCACTTGTCAGAGCCCGGTGGTATTTCTGCAGACAGAAAGCATAACAGCAAGTAAAATTAGTATTCATGTAAGACTTCCTTTTTCAGTACAGTGCATTGAGTTTGACCAATCAGAGTCAAGCTTTTCAAATCAACTTTGCAGGTAATGGTCTAATCACAATGCCATTTGAATGTATCCCATGGTCAGGTTACTGCTGTTCATGTCGTTTCCCAGCTTTGCTTTGTTTTATTTCCCTGACTCGGACCTGGCCAAGTCGAAGCAGACACGGACAGATGAAGATACTGGCAGCAAAAATACATCATCTTGGTGGTAAGTTCATTATTGGTAGCTATTTGTGTAACTTACTTTGAGCTCACTTTGGGTTTAGAAAATATTTGTCCTAAGTGGCTAGTGCTGGTGTGCATTTGCTAATGTTAGCTAACACGTGAAATGCTGACATTAACCACTATAAAATGATACTGATACTTGCTATCTCTGCGACAGAGGTGAAGAATGCAAAGTTAGCATGACCCAGAGATTGACACATTAATGGGGAAATACCCTAGGTTTAAATAAACCCAGTTATCAATATACAACATGTACAACATACCTTGTAATCCACACAGGATGCTTTATTGCTTCGACTAATACAACAATATCAGTGCCTTTGTGATTGAACTCTGCTTACTGTAATAGGTGTTGTTGAGCCTCTTCTTACCTTGTGTTCAATGTAACATATACAGGCTGTGCTGCATCGTGACGATGAGCAAGAGGATAAAAATGGAAGTCAAGAATCTGAGAACAGTCTTTTGCAGAAGACATCTTCTCAGAACACTCATGTCGAGCTTGATGAGGATGTAGTCAAAGCTTTGAAAGGTAAATCAATAGGGCTTTGGCTGAATGTGTGTTGTGATGACGTCACATGACGTGTCTTGGCCCAAATCTGCGGTAATTAGAAAAAAAAATTGCAAGCTCCTCTGAATATTGCAGAGTTTGCTTGATTTTGCGTTAATTTCTGCGATCGCAAAATCCTGGAGGGACTGATTAATGATTTAAGCCCTGTGTCCGGAATCCAGGACCAGTTTCTCTTTTTATGTTGCAAATGTATTATCTCTGTGTGTATGCGTGTGTGTGTGTGTGTGTGTGTGTGTGTGTGTGGCCAATCATTTCCAAAGTGTCCATAGTGTATGAATGGGTGTATGAATGGGTGTACACTGTGCCCGAAGGCCATCTTCAGCCGTCTTGACTCAGTCTTGCCACTGGATCATGGTGGTCACCGGGAAGTGAGAGTGAGGCCGATGCTGCGCAAGTTTTCCTCACTTTAATCCAATTCATGCGCAAGTCGAGTTCCAGTTTGTGTTCTCCATAATGGAGGCGGAAATGGAAACTTCGGTCTTTGTCGAAATCGACGGACGAACTCCTGGGTGTGGCCAATCAACATGGTTTTTGTATTGTTAATCTGACCAATGAGGTTTTTATTAGATTATAAATGCAATGAAAATGTTGTTGTCTGTATGTTAAAGAATAGGGCTACAGTTTATCTTAATAGAATGCGCACATGCCCGTGTTTACAGTGAGGAAGTTATTGGTCACTGTAATCATCCCTTTTGTCTGTATCATCTGTAAAGACCTGCCTTCCTAATGTTATTTTGATTTAAGTGATGGGGGACAAAATCCACCACACTTGTAATTTTTTGTAAAGATTGATTCCAATGTTCAGCTGATGCTAATATGAAGAATAAGCTAAGTATCTGTGTTAGACCAGTCAAGTGGATATTTTTTTTTTTAAGTTGCAGTCTTTTTGAGAGAGTATCTCTTCACGGCCAGCATGGAAAGGAGAAATCATCATGCTGACTCAGTAATAACAGTAATGTCAATGTAGGCATGGATATGTGAGTATTGTTTTAAGATGGAGTTGAAAAAAATGTTATTCTGTCTTGTAAGGCCTGGCCAGATCATACAATAACATGATGTTTTAGCCACATTTATTAACATTAGACAAACAAGACACTGAAAAAGTAGGCTTTACTTTATGGCCATTGTACATTTGTATGGCTGTATCTCTTGTATTCAGATTTTTATAGTTGACCCAAACCTTTACCAACTGTAACCAACTTTCTCCAGATGAAATTCTGGATTTCCTGCCTTAACACAACAAATTCAAGAGAATAATAATAAAGATGTACTGTAGCAACAGCGTTGCAATTTTTTTTACAAATCAAATCCCAGCATTTAGTCAAGAGACAGTAAACTACAAATGGAAGAACAAACCAAACTAGGTGTTAGTACTGCCCTAACTTTGTATAACATACTTGCAACTGCGTTTTTTTTCCTTCTAGAGTTTCCTGTAATCATTGCCTCTCTCAAAGATGTCTTAGAGGTCATGAACAGAGGCTCATCTTACAGCTCAAGTGCAAGCCTAAGTTGCAGCGAGCTGTGTCTTCCTGCATCCTCAGAAATGGTTAGAAAAAAAAAATTTGTATTGACCTTGAAAATCAAAATGTTATCGTTGTAATAAGAATTTATTTTAGCTGTGTGTCTGTGCGACCACTTCAGAAAATCCAGTAGTATAGTGCCTGCTTTTTATTTAGTGTGAATCATTGTTATAATACCCCTGCTTTTTTCTTATTCCATTCAGATTGCCCTTGCTGATTCTGATGTTAACATCACCTCAACAACATGTCACACGAAAATGTCAGAAAAAATTACAGTGGCGCTAAAAAGAGAAAAGAGCAGCAATAGAAAAAACAGAGAAATTAAGAAACTCTAAGCAAAATACCTAAACTTTCAACTTTCTTTAAAAATATATATAGAAGAACTCCTAGACGTTTATAAACAACAATGAGGCTAATTTTACTACATCAACTATCAATATCAGCCGCGGATGTGGGGCTTAATAGATCTATTGAGACGACCTTGCCACTTTAGGTAGGCCGAATAAAATAATAATAATAATAATAATAATAATAATAATAATAATAATAATTCCTTAGATTTATATAGCACTTTTCTAGGCACTCAAAGCACTTTACACTGTATGGGGGAAATCTCCTCAACCAATACCAGTGTGGAGCATCCACCTAGATGATGATGTACCCCCTCCTTCGGCCAACACTTCTGAATAAGGTGTTACAAAATTGGGGCTTATAAAAAACTGAGGACATCAATGCATGAACAAAGGCTTAACTGTTTGCTAGTGATGTCAAGTGAGTACGACATTCTGCATCAACTTGATTTTAAGGATTTCATCAAGAAATTCTCTTTGGAAAAAGAGCAGGAAGAAGCCCTTTTAGTGATGAGTGAGATTTAATTAATTTTATTTGCTGGGCTGTTTCTGATATGTAAAATAATTACTCTATACCATTGTTTAATTTATGTGGATTATTTTTAGCCTATATGGGTTGATGATATGCTCTCTGTTTTTCTCTTTATTTTTATTTGATCACCAAATTTAATGCATGGGTTCACTATGCGCTCCTTGTTTGAGCATTTTGGCATATTTGTTGTTTGCCAAGTACCATGTGCCTTTAGTCTTTACGTTTCTTTAATTGCACATTTGATTTACCAGTTGATGGAATTTAACTGGCATATAACTGGGGCCCCAAGGGATGCATTAGCCCTGGGCCCCGCAAAGGCTTAATGCGGCACTGATCATGACTTATGACTTGTGTGTGTGTGTCCACGCTGATCTATGTACAGATAATTACCTGGACAAAAATGTGTCATTTTAAAATGCAAAAGAGTATCCTCTCGGGGGCCCCCTAGTTTTCTGAGCCCTGGGCTGCATCCTATGATGCCTATTGGGATAACGTGGCCTTGGTGTGTGTGTGTGTGTGTTTAATTTAAAAAAAAATTTTTTTTATAGTACTGAAGGGGCATTTTGCACTGTATATTTAATACAGTATTAAGACATTATTGTCATACAGAATGGTTTTATAAAATCACTTTTTAATATACTTATAGTTGTACTTGTAGTGTACTGGTAATATATTACAGTACTAATGCGCTGATATGCTATTGAAAATGCTCTGGAAACACATTCATGTGAAGCTTAAAGTATATTACAACTGTACTTCAAGAATAGCATAAAAGTGTATTTTAAATGAAATGTAAAGAAGTACAATTAAATTACCCTAAAGGTACTTAAAGTGGTTCCATTTTAACACAGCTATGTATATTAAAATATACTGAAATTAGCTTCATACTGGAAGAGAACACTTAATGTACTTAAAGCTGTTCCAAAATAACACATTTAATATGCACTTAGTATAGTACAATTAAAATATGATAAGTGCATGGAAAAAAGCACAACTTAAGTATGTTTCTTTTTCACCTGTGTAACCCCTGTTACCCAGCTTCTTGCTTTAATGGCATTTCAGACTGTTAAGAGTAGCGAAAGTGGGCAGCAGTGAGGCAGAAAAGTCGCATGCACTAATTTCTGCCCTCGTAAAGCTGCGTTCACACTGATGAGTGACAAAGAAACACGAGACCATTAATTTTCATGTACATGTGCGACACGTATCCACAATTTTGGTGGCAGTGCGACAAGTGAGTTGAGATTTTCTCAACTTTATACAAATTAGGTATCACGTGGTAAAGCAACAAATCCAACAACTAGATGGAATGATTCCTCAGGCCAATCTTAAGGTACACCTGCTACAGCATCCCCCTCTAATAAGCTTTAGATTCTACCTGCAGTTAGTTCCTATGTACTCCATAGCTCAAAAACAAAGGAATAGTACATGCCCAGGAGCGACAACAGTAGCGCTCACTCCACACCCACAAGAGACAAATTACAAGCGACATGAGCAACTTGTCACATGCTAGGTTTAATACAGGAACAGGATGAATTTGTAGTAACCATTTACCATACCATGGTAATCATGGTGACTATAATACATTATAACAAAAAAAATTAAATGGAAAAAAATTTAAACAAAAATAAAAAAAATGAAAAAATATTTATAAGATCTACTGTACATCATCAATTAATTGCAAGACATCTTTAAATGGTGATTGCTCTGCATGTGCTTGTTTGTGTAATGACTTACGAAATACTTTCCAAACTACCCTCAAAGGTATATAACACAGACTAAAGAATGTATGGCAGTTTAAATTGAATTTTTTCCTGATGTTTTTGAGTGGTGACCCAATCCTTGTTACAACTGTGCTACTTTGCAGGTACAGTTGTACAATGGGACGCATTTTTTTTTCCCCCAATGCAAATGTTATGTACTCACTCACAATATAAGCAGTTTATACCTACCCTGAAAAAAACTTTTTAAAAAGTACATAAAAAAAGTAAATTTACTTTTTTCACTCCATAATAATAGATGATATAAACTTTGGCAACCCAGATTTTATACTCATGAAATTAAAATACTCTAAATACATTGTACAGAGCATCATGGGATTTTGATGGCATAATGTACAGAAGGCAAGCAAAACTTGCTTATTTAGTTATTATTAGCAGCATATTCATTCATCCATCTTCAGTAACCGCTTTATCCTGGTTAGGTTCAAGGTTGCTCTGAAGCCTATCCGGGGAACACTGTGCATGAGGCACATTCACACACTCGTTCACATCCTGGGGCAATTTATCTTAGCTAATCCACCCATGTTTTTGGGAGGTGGCAGCAAACCTGGAGGACACCGATGATGGGGAGAAGTTGCGAAACCCCACACATACAGTAATCTGAGCTAAGAATCGAATCCTGTAGCTACCCGCTGCACCACCATGTCGCCAATCAGTATACGAATACCCACATGATATCAGATTGTAAATTGTATACCTGAATACAGTCCAGAAGCTATATGAATAAGTTCTGGCAGGTACGATGGTGTAGTGCAGGTAGTGTGGTGGTTCAGTTCAGTTTAGTTGGGTGTTGGGGACAAGAAGCTGTTGATGAGACTGAGACACTGCCTCAAGGAAGAAGCTCTTACAGAGTCTCGCAGCAGTGGCCCAGATGCTTTATTGCTACACTGTATGACCATAGGTATGTGGACACTTGCCCATCAGCCATGTGTGGGCCTTTCCCAAACTGTTGCCACAAAAGTGAAAGCACACACTTGTCTTATGAATGAAGTAGCATTAAGATTTATCAGTGTGTGGAGAATATAGGAGTGTGTGTTCTGGGAGAACTGCTACTCATATAGACTCCTATCTCCTTAACAACGACTCAGGCTTGTTAACTAACCTGATAAGAAAGACACCAATAAATGATTATTTGAACATACAGTATGTGGCCTACAGAAAGAAAACAGACAGCCCTAAAAATGCACAACATTCACAGTAGAGAGTGAGTAAGCAAGTTTTATTTTTGTTGTTGTTGCTGTTTTTTTATTATTATTATTATTATTATTATTATTATTATTATTATTATCATAAAAGTTGTACAGTTACAACTATATGTCAGTAAAGTTCAGCACTAGTACCACAAATGTATTCATATATTGGATCTAATTATAATTATAAGCAATTGCCTGTAACATAATTCATTAAGCGAGTCAGGGTCTAACCAATTAGTTCATAGTGTTGTAAATCAGAAGATGATTAAGGAATAAGAATGAAAAAGGTTTGGTTTTTTTTTTTTTCAGTTTAAAATATATATATATATATATATATATATATATATAATGGCCTTTTATTAGAGATTCTTTAGCCAGCCTTGCACTTCTAGAGTGCGTGATTGGTAAAGTGATTATTAAAGTGGTTTAAAGTGTTACAAGGGCTGGTGAAGGCTCTTAGGCCACACTACTTATACTTACTTTATATTTATTTTTAACATTAGCCTCTTTTCACTCCTCTTGCCTTAATAATATGCACAGATTATGCATTTCAATTACTGCATACCACATCAGCCTTTGTTCAAGATTATAGTTCATGCAATTTTTGGTAGGTTCCCAGTCCTACTACACACCTCCAGTCTCAAGTAGATGCAGGGGTGGCTGGTGGTTTTCAACTGCTTTTATTTCCAGCAAATTTCTTAACATGTGTAAATACTTGTATTAACATAAAAAGATTCAACAACAAACATAAACTGAACAAGTTTAGACAGACATTTGAGACATTGGTCAACATGAGACAACAGTCAGTATGTGGTGGCCCCCAGCTGCTTTAAGTACTACAGTGCATCTCATTCTCATGGGCTGCACCAGATTTGTCAGTTCTTGCTGTGAGATGTTACTCCAGATGTGCAGGTGTTTGGCCTTGTCCCCATGAAATCAAAATGGGGGGGGGGGGGAATTTACTTTAGTTTGAATATGTTAGCCATAAGGTTATCTATACGCTAGTGTGCTCCAAAACAATGGCAAAATTCGCATTTAGAAGACATATACATTCAAAATTTACAGTCTCTCTCTACCACATACCTATACAGATCATAATTTTCTGTCCAATAAAATTCTCTCTAGAAAATGTCAAGTACTGCCCCAAATCAAAGTACGGCTTTGCCTGGGCTGTGAGGAAAGCTAAACGCTGACCCGCCCTGACTTCCTGTTTCAGTGGAAATAATTTCAACACGTTGAATAATGCTGCATGTTTCAAGGCACTTCACAGGGACTTTAATGGCATCAAAAGGCTTTTTCAAAATCAGATATACTGACGAACTTAGTAACAACTAGCTAGCTAGACCTATTAAAAAATCTAAAATGAACAGGACAAGTGAAAAGTCCAGTAAATGTTGAGAAGTTTTATCCATGCAAAATACACCCACCTCCAGAGATGCACAGTCCAGGTGAGACTGAAAATGACAAACAGTTCATTCCAAATAATATATTGTCATTTGGTTACATCACTAATTACTATCTTAGGTGTAGTTATAAAAGGGTGGAACATTTAGATAAGCATATTCATTGCAGTCAATTTTCAAGGAAACCTCATTTGTCCACACCAAACTGACAAACTATGGCCAGTGTATGTAGCATTATTTAGACATATTCACGTTTCCTCATTTTTTCCATATCATTTTCAATGTTTTGTCTTTGCCTACCTTTTCCTCTTCTTAATTATGTTTTTGCCCAAATTTTATTTGCTTACAAGTCAAGGAAATTCAAAGTGGAAAAGCAATTTTGTTAAATGTCATGCCAATTTATGTATGAGGCATTCATAATGATTTCCTACAAATTTGCTCACACATGGCTGCCTATTTTCATAAACTTCTGTCTGTTTTTCCAATTAAAGTTTGTTTGTTTCTTTGGGTTTTTTTTTTTTAAAGATGATCTATAATTTACCTCTACATACAGTAATACCTGTAAATACCTGTGAAACTGCTATGGTTAAACTCCATCACTTAATATATCGCTTAGTTTTATAAAAAGGGCAATAAAATACAGTACATACAGTTTTGCATCTAGAGAAACTATAAACCATTATCCTTTTGGGGACATTTTCTCCTCCTCCAGTCAAGTATCTTGGCCATGAGACTAATGGCCCAACTCCGAGAAGTGACCTTTATTACAAGCAAACCTTTTAAGAGCTTTTCGATTAATGTCTCTATAACGAAGGCTGCAGAACTGCAGTGTGCCACTGAGTTCAGGAGCAAGGTTGCCCTGGTTTGTTTGCTAAACAGTATAATTACATTTCAGTTTCCAAGGTGCACCACTACTAAAAGCCCCCAGGGTAGAGTGAAGATTCTCTTCACAGAGGATTCCAAATTGCTCTTGTATCAAATTATTCTATATTTACAGAGAGAATGTGGCTTTCCAGCTGAGACACAACAAGCCATTATTGCTTGATTTGTTGTTGTCTTTGTGTGTGTGGTCTGATGATTTTAAAAGCCTACACATAACGATGGGGATTGCACTGGCAATGTCAATGCTGGGCCTCATATAATGGGAATTAATTTGCTGAGAAACACATTTGCAATGTTCAACAGAATCAATTTTTCTTACTTGTTTTTCTCTGGCCCTGTTATTCTTCATTCTTATCCTAAGTACTTATTGTATCCACTATGAGTGCTAATTCTTTAGCAAAAAAAGAAAAAAGTTCAGGAAAACAAACAATGCACTGTAAAGTACTAAAAGTAAACTAGCAACCGAAAAAAAATGATAATGTAACAACTAATAAACTTTGAAGTGGAGGTGGAGTATTCAAGAGGAATAAATATGCATGAATAAAGAAGAAAAATACAGAGACAACAACAAATGGTATTTTTCACAGCTAAAATGAAATGCAGTACTTGAAACAGTTATTATGCCTTCAAACCAACAAAACCAAGGAACTCACATTTTAAATATTTACTAAAACATTCGCCTCTGAGAAATAAAGGACAAAAGGACACTGAAGAGAAGGTTTCAAATAGCAGTGTGTAGTAACTCAGTAGGGAAAACTGCATGAAAGGAGATACAAATACGGAATATGGCTCAGGCATAACAATTGAAATAGCATGAACGCACGAATAAAAAAAAAAAAACCTGAGAAAATAACAAATGGTACTTTTCACAACAATGAAATGCAGCACATGAAACAGTTATGTCTCCAAACCACCAAAACAGATAGGTTCACAGATTAATTATCTACTAAAACATTCACTTCCATATATTATATATATATATATATATATATATATATATAAAATTTAGAAAAGGACTGTAACCAGCCAAGTATGTATTTATCTACACAATCGTTTATTTTTCTAAAAGTTGGTCATTTTCATTTTTGCCATAGTCAAATCGCAGGTTTATACTGCACTCTTAATTTTTCATTAAATTTTTTTTCTATAGTAGCAACTGATTCACTGGGTCTTGTATGGCAGATGCTCCATAGCAGTCAAAAAGTTTGTAACAGTCAGTAAGTGTTCTTAGATAGATAGATAGAGATTTACTGAGTGATGTCACTATACCCTGCACAAAATGTCGCAAGTGTAACATGGTGTAACTTACCTGGAAACGAACATCAATAATTGTAAAAATGCTTGCAATCCAGCATGTTGAATGATTATCGTAAGAGATCCATAAGTACTCTCAGCTGATACGCATAATGCCTGAATGTGGGGTACGATGGGAAATTCGAAGCTTGGGAATAAGACTGTGGCTACTTTTAGCATAACATATCATTTAAAAAGTTTCGTTTATCTATAATCTTGCGTTCTGGTCATTTTCCTCTGTTTTTTTTATACCATAAATATAATACCGTGTTTGACTGACTGACAGAGAAATATTGTTGTAACTAATTCAGACCTTGTTATTTTATTAAAAACAGTTTGAACATAACCCATGCAGACACCAAAAGGTACATTCACAACAACTTTTAAAAGACCCCGTGTAACTGGTTGTAGTCTGCGTTGTGTTTTATTTTATCCAAAAAAAAGACTGACAGCAACTGGGTCGACTCTTCATTTATTGTAGTTTAAGAAACTGCAGGAACCTCTCAAAACTAACGCTGAGGAAAATGACTCTCTTGGGGAAAGAGGAGCAGAAAGGGAAGAGGAGGAGCCAAAACAGGAAATTACACAGACCAATGACATGACAATTAAAAGGGAAAGTACTCACAC
>JANDJT010000092.1:16450857-16462188 GCA_024331685.1 Stegophilus panzeri | reverse complement strand
AAGTCGAAGTAAATTAAACTCTTTACCGTTCCTTTAAGATTCAACAGTTTGTCCTGCGATATCACACGCTGTTCATCCCACACGCGCGCCCTCCTTATGCACGAACACGGAGCCGCAACGAACGACGCTGATGAGGAAGACGACCGGGAAAGAAAACTGGCGAAGCAGGCTAGCCGTCACGCAACCACGGCGATCGGCGAAGCGCTGATCTGATGACCCGAAATGGTCACGGCACCAAGTGTAACTGGTTGTAGTCTGCGTTGTGTGTTTTATTTTATCCAATAATAATAATAATAAAAAAAAAAAAACGGACCGCAACTGGGTCGACTCTTCATTTATTGTAGTTTAAGAAACTGCGGGAACCTCTCAAAACTAATGCTGAGGAAAATGACTCTCTTGGTGGAAGAGGAGCGGAAAGGGAAGAGGAGGAGCCAAAACAGGAAATTACACAGATCAATGACATCATGACAATTAAAAGAGAAAGTATTCACACAAGTAGACAGCTACATCAGGTATACGTTTCCTTTTGTGTAATTAAATGTATGGAATACTTTCCATACCCATTACACTCGCAGCCAAAACGTGCTGTGACCCTGAACAACCGTTCCCATAAATAGTTAATAGCCTCTGTACTAAAATAGGAAGACTTTTATTACAGGAAATGGTAGGAATTAAAGCAACAAATAATTACTTTATTAAGTAAACTAAGGAATGCCACAATTTCTGACACTAATTAATGGGGAGAATTTATAGAAAGACATTATGTTTTTACAATAGTTAGGAACAGGATGACATTGAAATAAACTTATCTCAAAGTGTAACACATTACATTAATCATAATATTTAACAATATTCACTGGAATGTTAAATCTGATTGCCAGTGATTTATATACATTTGAATGGATGACTCAACTATAAATGTTTTTTTTTTTTTTTTTTAAATACGACATATAATTCTTTATTAAATACAGATTGTAACAGTTGTTAAATTGCTGTGGTATAAGAGGAATAATACACGTCAGGATGTTGTTGATTATCTTTCTATAACAACACACCCTATTATGTTTTATTCCTTACATGATTTAGCATATCAGAAATGACTTGTGTCAGGTGCACACTTGACAGTGAAACTCTGGCAAAGACATTTTATATGCAGACGGCCTCTCAGTGCTCCCATTAGTGTGCCGACCCAACCTAGACAGACATTAGATACAAGAAAATTGAAGGGTAAGAGCAAATGGAAACACAGCACACAGACAAACTGAATTTAATGGAATGAGTGCAGCATGGAGAAAAAAATAAATAAAAAAAAAAGGATTCTGAAGACAGGGTTTAATATATTGCAGTAGTAGTGTGTAGTAACTCAACAGGAAAAACTGCATGAAAGAAGATGGAAAAGACAGGATGACTCTGGCATAACAATTGAAATGAATGATTCCCTGTGGACAAATCAGGTGATGAAAGAGCAAACAGAAGGGTGGATGATAAGAGGGAAGACACAAATCAGCAGGAACTGAAAATGGCACATGTTTTGACTCTGGTTCAAGTGTTGTAATTTAACCGGAATTTATGAAAAATGATGGCTAAAAAAGAATGAATCAAGTGGACACAGTATGTAAGTTTTTTATGTAGTTAAAAAAAAAAAAAATTAACTAAAACATTTCAAGCACAACTTTAGATAATAGGTGGCATGGTGGTGCAGCATTACTCTTACCAGCTTCATAATCCACAGTTCAATCTTGCAATCTCCCATGCTGGTGTGGGTTTCCTCTACATTCTCCAGTTTCCTACAACTGTTTAAAAAATTATGCAAGTACTGTAAGTGGATTGGCTTTGCTTAATTGCCCCTAGGTGTGAATGAGTGTGTGAATAAGTTAAGATTTGGGGTAATTATGCCAAGGCTCAAACTCACAACCCACTGCTCCATCCCAGATGCTCCTTCTGCCACCCTGAAGCCTACAAGGTTCTGTTTCCACATTTTCTGATGATTGGCTTGTTTTCTTTATCTCTGGTATACTGATTTCAAAGAAAACTAGTACATTGTTAGTTATTTCTAACCTTTTATTATGTTCCATAAAAACTAGAATTTCTAGACGATCTGCTATATATAAAATAGCTCATGATTTGCAGTGGGTGGCATGATGGCACAGCAGGTAGAGTTGTTACTGTCAACACTATCTACATTTACTCTCTGTGCAGAGTCTTCCATGTTCTTCCCATGGCAACTTGTGTTTACTCTGGGTTCTCTGGTTTCCTCCCACCTCCCAGATCATGGGTCCCTCATGCCCAGTATTTCCGGGATAGGCTCTGTCTGCACCATGACCCTGACCAGGAGTAAGTAGTTTCTGAAGATGAATGTATGACTGAATTAAAAATAATAGATGGAATTTCCTTTTTCAATTCTCTGTCCTAATGAATAAAATACAGAAGTACAGCACATGTGGCAGTGACTGCAAACTCTCAATGAACTGCACTGAACTGAGTCTATACTTCAATTGTTACATTTAATTTTGTAAAGCTTATCTGTTCAGTTTTTGTAAAAGCTACTGTAACATCATTGCTAGATGCTCGATGTTCAGTCATACAGTAATTATTTTGAGCATACTGGCTAAGCAAGCTTGTTTTTGGTCCCACTTTGTCCTACAGATGTGGCTACCATTATAGGGCTAAACATAGTTAATGTAGAGACCATGCACAAGATCAGCTTTGATCAACAGGGTCAAATCAGAGTTACTCTGAACACATCCTGTTTGCTAATGTGGATTTCTATATTTCACATCATCACTCCATGTTAAAATGCAATGTGTCAGTTAAAAAACTTGCCAATGTAGGCTACTAAATAAATAATCGGGTTCAGTAAATGGGTCGACATATTTCTTATGTGTTTGTACACAACGTTTGTGGGCATGTGTGTGTGACAATGATAGGCACTCACTATTCATCAGGCGTGCTGTTTGATTGCCCTGTTACCACAGCAACCCTGTTACTAGTCAATAGTGGTGGTCTGGGAGGTGGGGTGGAAGGGTGTTGGTGGTGTTTCTTCCGCTTCACACAGTTGTAATTAAACCCCAATTAGAGCTGGTGTCCATCACAGACCTCCACTACAGCCTCCAGTGAGACGTGTGTGAGCAGCAGTCATGTGGAAAGAGGAATCGCTTCAAATGAAATAGAATCAAGTGGATAACGGATGTGGACGCACTGCAGGGTACTGTTACAAAAGTTAAAAAGGTAAAGAATGGTGTGAATTTGAATGAATAATGTGTGGCCTTGGGAAATACTTCATATGGTGATATTTTGTCATTTTACAGAAGTAAAATGGGGAAAAAATGCATTTAAAGACTCCCTTAAAAATCCACTAACGTGTATAAAAGAAACTGATGTAGATTTAATTCAGTCTGATCTTTTAATAAGATCTAGTCATTCATTCATTCATCCATCCATCCATCCATCCACATATTCATTTATTCATACATTCATTCATCTTCAGTAAATGCTTTATTCTGGTCAGGGTGTCATGGTAGATCCAGAGCCAATCCTGGGAACATTGGATGCAAAGTGGGAATACACCCTGGATGTGACACGAGTCCATTGCAAGACACCCTGCACACACATTGACATACTCATTCACACATTGGGGCAATTTAGCATACCCAGTCCATCTAAAGACAGTGGGAAACTAAAGAACCAGGAGGAAACACCAGAGACACAGAGAGAACATGTGAAACTCTGCAAAGACAGTAGCCCAAGCTCAGGATCGAACACAGGACTCCGGAACTGTGAGATGACAATGCTACTCACTGCGCTGCCATGCCGCACTTAAATGTATGATGTTGTGAATTCTACTGTAATCATAATATGTTTTTTTTATTGATTAGATTAGTTTCCATTTCCTGTTTATTTCTAGGTGTAGGTATTCTAGTTGTTTTCTGATTCTAATGTTAGCTTGTCTGATTTAACTTTGAGTGTTCTTTTACTGGTAATGTCTACCTGCAATCTTATCCTTCTGTGGCCCTTGACTATATTTTTATTTATTTATTTATTTATTTATTTTGGAAAACCCATGAGTGACATAACTGTAAACTAAATAAATGTACAAAAACTATGGACTATTTTTTTTTTTGCATAATATGCTTAACAATTTAATGAGTTAAACACAGAAAAGAAAAGAAAAAACATTATTTGCAGTCAATATATTCTCATCCTCATTTAAAAATGACTCATAAAGGGTTCCTATTTCCTTCTCCATCATTCTGGATTTACATATCTATCACCATTGCTATTTTCTTCATCTTATCAATTATAATTGTGTCTGGTTGGTCTAAGGGACTTCTCTGCACCTTTCTTGTTGTGCCTTTGGTCTTGCTTGATGTGATACACCCCTTATTTGACTAATGTAGCTATGAATGCTTGTTATTGCTCTGCTATGATTAATTCCGCAATGTGCAATCTTTCAGCCCTGTTTTGTCCAGCCACTGGAGTGATTTTCCGAATTTCAGCCACCTCACATCTGGCAGGGTACATTCACTAGAAAGGCTTAACCTGCTATGGCGTTCTATCTGTTTCCACATTATCCACACCCCAGTCTATTTGAGGCATTTTCTTAGCATCTCACCCCTGGGTACCATTTTTTCATTTTACTGGTGGACGTTATCTTTGATCCAGGACATTGGATTTAACACCTTCTTTTTTCAGTCTGCATGCTGGGGAAAGTGCAACATGCAATGCATCATGAAACATTTCTGGGTCTTGTTAGCAGCAGCTTATGGTTCTTTTGTTGACCAACATATTCTGCTGGTATCTGATGACTGACAGGGCCTACTCATTATTTTATCTTATATATCTTATTATTGTTGTTCATCTGTCTCTTAAGGACCAGCTTTATTCTCTAGAGGTACATTGCTGTCTCTGTTTTTCTAGTTTGTGTCTTGTGGTTCCCAAGTGATAAGAGGATCCCTGTGATTGGATTGTGAATGAACAAAAAGAAAACCCTAAGGTTGGTATTTGTAGCTGTTCTACATGTCTGTTATATGGTATTGTGATTGATGAATTCTGACCATCCTTTTCCAATCTTCAGGTGGATAGGGTCAGGTCAATGTCTCTTTCAATGTCATCCAAGTATAAGTGGCTGATTGTTGCCCCATCTGTATCCATTCCCTCTCTTATTAGTAATTTGGTTGAGGCCTGTGCTGAACAGCAGTGTGGGTAGTGCATTTATTGGTATATGTTACACATTTTGGTAACCTGGGCAGTTGTATTTTAACTGGCATCTTGTGCTGTCCTCTAGTGTATACAAGCATAGTTCAGGTTGGTCTACCTGATCTTGGAAACTTAGTGGATGGCTGTGGCTGTTAATGGCTGGTGCTTTGAGTCTCCAGTGTTGTTTGCAATGCCCTTCTGGGCAGTGTTTATTTAACCCCAGTTTCCCCATATCCTCCCAATTTGGGGAGAATTTGCCAATGCTCACTCACCACTTAGCCGTCCTATATTACACAACAGCAACCAACTGGGGAGGGTGAGGGCTAACATGTGCTTCCTCTAAGACAGGTAAAGCCACCATATCACATGTTACCTCACATGACCAGTGAAACACACTCAGAGGAAACTGAAGTTTTAATGTAGGCTCACTTGAACCTTTGCACATCATGCCTGACAGAAGCTTCTACCTTGTAGATGGAGAGATTAGTGGTCAGTAGTAAGTTATGAGGCAATAGTGACTCAGCCGTTAGGGCTCTCACATACTGATTATAAGGTTGTGAGTTTGAATCCTGGTACTTCCAAAGCTGCTACTGTTAGATCTTTGATCAAGGCTCAAATATAAGTCATAGTAAAAGTTGGGTGGTGCTAGATCCTTGTTGGGGGCTTTCCTGTACTACCCTACCCAGCCAGAATGAGAATAGCAGCAGGTTTATTTTATACTGCTAGGTCATCATAGAGAGTTGTTCATTACTTTGTCAGTGTTACATCAAAACCTGGTGCTGCTTAGTACTTTATGTTTTTGAAAAGTTAATAAATACCCACTTTTGTGATGGTGATTGACCATGGGAGATAGTGCTGCTCTCTTTTCAGGTTTGAGGACTGATGTTATGTAATAACTCTTTCTTCCAAATGGTGTTCCAGTGCTGTTCAGGTTCAGCTCTTGGAGGAAATACTACTGATGCTTTGCTGGACGGTGATTGAGAATAATGTACCTGAGTGGTACTATGGTGAAGACAACCCACTTACCCTTCTTCTGGCCTCTTTTTCTTTCATGTAAAATATCTTGCCAAGCAATCTCACTTATGGGTATCAGTATTATTGAATATACACCTTGGTTTCCAGGGAAGATAAATCTGGTTTGTAAATTAAATTTTGCAGCTTAGTATCATCATCAAGCAACATATCTGTTCTGGCATCCATTGGTTTGTTAACCCTTACCATAACTCTAATTATCATATATATTAAGTCCATAGGGTAATAAAAAGACAAATCCTATAAAACAGAACAAAGGTTCAAGGCACAACAAATCAGGCAGCATTAAACAAGTCTCAGAACTTATTCAAACACAATGTTGGCAAGACTTAATACGAAATGAATGTTTATTAATTCTTTAGATAGCGAAAATCCAATTCAGGTGAGTGTGACATCTGCAGGCAGGGAGGGGAAATGTCTTGAGTCCTTGTTACACTCTGTACATATAAGGGAAGTGCCACAGTGTTTTGTTAGCATTAATTTAGTGAAATAGTGCTTATGTTTGTGAAATATACACGATATGGCCAAAAGTATGTGGACCCCTGACCATTACAGCTCTATGTGCTTGTTAAACATCCCATTTTCATTAGATTTTGGAATGTTGCTGGAATGTGCTTACCAATTAAGCCATAAGAGCATTACTGATGTCAGATGAGGAGGTCTGGCATGCAGCTGGAGTTCCAATTCATCCCAAAAGTGTCCAGTGTGGTTAAGGTCATGTCTAGGTGCAGGCCACTTGAATTTCACACCAACATGGCAATTCATGTCTTTCCAGGCCTATTTAATTGCTCACGCACTTTCCTATTTACACTTTGCTCAACAAGACTCTGCTTGAATCATCCACTATGTTTCACAAATGGTATTTATGGTAGTCTCTCATTTATGGTAGTATTTATCCACTCTAGACTTTTTTTTTATTTATATAGAGGACAGGCTAAATGAGACATATTATCATGAGAGCCAAATGTTGTTGGAGATTGTTACCCAGTCTGCACTGTTTTCCACCCACAAAATAGAGTCTACTCATACTGGTTTTCTTGCCAGGGACTTAGGTCAGAACCCCAAACATTCTCCTTTAAAATCATCTTGTGGAAATTGTTAGGGGTTTATTAGATGGTGTATGGGTGTTATTTCTGGAGAAGCTGGACTGGAAAAATTAATGCTCCATCCATTCCTCAATGACTGTTATGAAACCAGGTACACCACGTTATATAATAGGAGAATCCTTACATAAGATCTCTGAACTAATGAGAAGCTCAAGCAGCTGTGCCATATGCCAGGATAAAAGGAAATATAATGCTATTTTTCTGCTTTTCTCTTGAGATGCACCAGTGTCTGTCTGTCTGTCTATCTGTCTGTCTGTGCGCTCTCTCTCTCTCTCTCTCTCTCTCTCTCTCTCTCTCTCTCTCTCTCTCTCTGATGAAATTAATTGAGTGGCTGGCTTCAACAGGTATCTGGTGATTAGTAAGAATTCACAAGCAATATGACCACATCAGCAGAATAAAGTTAACAGAGCTGTTAAAACATGCATACCCAAAACATGTCTTATGAAACATATTTCTTAGCTTTAAATTGATGTCTATCACATAGCTACAGTATGGATGTCTTCCTCCATAGTCCACACCCAGCTTGTCTTAGCTACTTGCTAATAGACTAATTAGAATATGTGTTCCTACCTCCTTGTCCACATGTGAACATTGTTAATTTGCCTCACAGGGCTTCTGTTTCATCCTGAGCTCAGTTACTGTCTCTGTGGCGTTTCAGTGCATGTTCTCCCCATGTCCATTTGGGTTTCCTTCATGTTCTCTGGTTTCCTCCCACCTCCCAAAAACATGCCAGTAGGTGTAATGGCTACACTAAATTGCCCCTAGGTGTGAATGAGCATGTGAATATGTGTGTACATTGTGCCCAGAGATGGACTAGGTGTACCCAGTGTACCCGGGATAGGCTCCTGATCCACCACGACACTTACCAGGATGAAATGCTTACTGAAGATGAAGGAATGATGACTGTTTTTTGGCTTTCCCTATCTGTACATGTTTCTTCCCAAAGCATCCTTCACGTCAATCATTTTATATATACATATTAATGTGGTAGATGTGGTACTAATTAGATATAAAAGTATTTTGAGTTAGTAAAAGTACCCCAAATGTGATACAGACTTTTAGGATTTATTTCTTGTTTATCAATTTAGGACAAATTCTCACATTATGGTATCTCTGCTAGACATGCCCCCTATGACTGCAATATCTGTGGATGTTATCAGTTTCATTTCTTCCGCCTGCTGTGAGTAACAGTCGAAGGCATGGTGTTTTAGCACTGTAGTGAAAAGATCTAGCAATTTGGGGGTTTAACTTTATCTGATTTTTCACATTCCTACTGAGATGGTTTTTGGTAGAAAAGAGCAGTGAGCAAAGCAGATGGCTGGCTGCTTAACAGCTCCTATTCACTTCCTGCTGATGATTTTAGAGACATAAAACACACACACACACACACACACACACACACACACACACAAAAGTAGCCAAGCACAGAGGTATAAATCAATACAGCTCATTTGCATGTGGCAATTCATATAACAGCTCAGTGACTTGTAGGCAGAATGCGATAGAATGCACCACAAATCTGATATTGATCTCACAGCCTGTCCCCATAATTCACAGCAAAGGGACAATCTGTGCACACCTGAGACATACATTCACCCAGAGTTGAAGACCCACAGAAGCTGGAGATAAATGAATTAGGTTCTCACAGACAGATGTGAGGACAAAGCATCCGGACAGCCTAAGCTTCTCTTCAGCGCTTTCTTTTTGTCACCATTCATGGGGCATAAAGCAGCGGGGCTGCTGAATGTCACCCCCCTGCAGCGTATCAGGTTCATTATCAGCTGAGACAGCATGCTGAGAGCCAAGAGCTGAGAATCACACTTCACAAGGAGAAAATAGTGAAGAGACTAGATTTTCTTTTTTTCTTAAACCTCCAGTGTTGTTGACAAGCTCCTGTTTATTTTAAAGGGCATTTGCAGGTTGTATAGTTTAAATAATAATAATAATAATAATAATAATAATAATAATAATAATAATAATCTGGTACCTAAAAAAATCTATTCTGATACTTTTGGGGGTAGACAGAAATTTATATTGTAGCAAATTTTAATCATTTGATGATTTTCTCAGCCAACCAGACATATATACACAGGTAGCAGGTCGCAATATCATGCTCTAAAAATGATCGTTATTGATCTGATACTGAAAAGACTTGTTAATAAACCACTTCTACATTTCACACATACCACTGTTAAACAGTCAGCTTAAAGTTAATTTCCTGTTTTGCATTACAGTTTTGAAGGACAATGTACATTATGCTACATGACACCTACATAAGCTCTTCCCACCAACTGTAGAAAACTACATAAACCATTGATATGATATGAGCAGAGAATAAGGAAAGATAATGTACTCTGCATGGACCTGTAGCAGCTAAACCTATACAATGATAGCTTAGCTGTGCCTCCCCTTGGCTAGCGACACCAAACTAGCCTAGTTACAAAGTTTTATATTTTATCGGTCTGATAGTCCTACAAACAGTGGCAACACCCGAGGCAGGTTTTATGATAAATCCAACTGTTTGTTTGATCATGTCACACATTGACACGCACTAAAATTACTGAAAGAACTATGAGTTTCACTTTGTAGTGTATTTTTGTAGGTTTGATAGGTTTTGACAGTAACGTAAAAGTAAAGTAATTATTAATCTGATTACTTTTCAAAATTTTAAAGTAGTAATTAGTAATCTGTAGTGGATTACTTTTTTTGAGTAACTTTCCCAACACTGTTCATGACCAAAGCAGCATGTGCTTGGCACATTCACTGCAGATCCTCGTGTGAATAGAGTGAATAGTGTTCAGGAACAGACAGTTCCTTTAATTTGGGCTTTTACAGCATGAAAGAACAAAAAGTTAGCATGTGGTGCTCCTGCATTACACTGGGCTCAGGGATCCTAAAGAGGTTTAATTGGCTCCTTCATTACTGAAGAGGAGTGCTGAACCATTTGGCATGGATACAAATCCTGATTATCAGCCATCTGAGAATGGTAATTAATGATAATTAATTGGCAATTATATTGATGAGTGAAAACAGTTGTCTGAATATGAATAATGGGGAGAATTCACATTGGATTTTGGTTGAATTGACGTTCATATCATATCATAAGAGTTGTTTAAAGGAGCATGGATCGTGAGTCATGTTGTATTGAGTGGTGCTCTGAGTCAGTGTCATCATTAAACATCCACCCTTACAGAGCCTGATCTGCTTTTTGAGCAAGGTGGATGAGTACTCACAGTAATGCTCATATAATAGCAGCTCATGTGGGCTCAGGATGGAAAGGTCCCTCACAGGAAATTGATAGATAAAGTTATATTTAGGCATATCATTGTTTCATGTCTCAAGGATTTTTCTCAACAAATATACTTCCTGTAATACAAAAAGAAGAATCCAATCTTAAAAAAGGTTCATGTGGTTCATGTCACGGTTCTAACTTTGCTTATGTATTTGAGATTCATCACCTGCTGCTTCCCTTCCTGTCTTCCTATTAATTACACCTGTGTGCAGTTAAAGGTATAGCCGCTAACTTTCCTCATCAGCCAGTGAATCAAATTAGAAACAGGTCTACTATAATGACCTGGTAATTAGGGTGACCATACATCCTCTTTTTCCCCAGACATGTCCTCTTTTTCAGACCTTAAAAAAGCGTCCGGCCGGGATTTCTAAATTTGAGAAAATGTCTGGGATTCTGCATTAGTTTCGTTATGATGTGCTTATGGTCTAATACTGCATCAGGTGTGCACATATTTGCATTGCTTTAACCCCTCTCTGTAATTCCCGCCTTCTTGCCCACACCAATTGGTCGATTATAAAAGGCTTGCAGCAACTATTCCTGCCTTTCAATCATTAGCCTACTCTCGAACGTGCGAAGGTGAAGTGCTGTTGTGTACGGCCTCAAATAGCTGCTTGACAATAGCAGCAAATGAAAGCTGTCCTGAGTCGAAATAATGCCCATGGCCATAAAATGTAAACAGAGTGAAACCATGAAACCAATTTTATA
>JANDJT010000092.1:16409031-16446057 GCA_024331685.1 Stegophilus panzeri | reverse complement strand
TTGCCTGGTATCATGATGCTCGGCTATGTGGCTGCACACTCTGAGAACCTCGCCATGGCTGTCATTGTATCTAAGGTTTGCACATGAGTAGATACAGGGCGGTTTGCTCCATTAGGTATGGAGAAATGCGTATGTGCAGGACTTGGAGCAACCTGATAAAGTATGGGTTGTTTTTAAAGGTTATTTGGAACCACATACCTCTCATTATTACTGGTCTATGGGTCTATCCCTATTCATGGAGATAAGAGCCTGGTCTTGTATGACTCAAAATGACTGTTGCCAAGCTGGTTGCTGATTATACTTTAATAGAAGTACTTTACCTTTCTGCCCCACTGGTAGATGGTAGTTCCACACTAAATGATTCCATTTATTCATTTGACAGTTGCATTTACAAGTAGGTCAGCGTCCAATCCAGTCACAGGCCCAACCAGATGAAGTTTAAAGGTCTTGTTTTAATGCCATCAGTATCTCTTTGCCAGCAGCGGAATGCAGAATCTTAACCAATGAGTCACTAATTCCAAACTTTTTACTTTATACTTTATTTACTTTTATAGTATTTATATCACTCATATTAAGTTTGTGATTATAATTTGTGGTAATGTATCAGCACTGACGTTTCTCCTCTCTGCTCTTTCCACTGCTCACCTGAACTCTCCACTAGGGCATACCACAGCTGGCTATCTGTCTGGCAGAGGAGACGGAGGATCACATGAAGGCTGCAGCAGCCTGGGCACTGGGGCAAATTGGCCGTCACACACCTGAGCATGCAAGAGCTGTGGCCATGTCTAACGTGCTCCCCAAACTGCTGACTCTCTACTTGGACACACAGAGCTCTGAGGATCTGCAAGTCAAGGTGCAAAGACTCACCAAAAAAAATAGCTAAATTCTTCAAAGAATGGATTGTGATCTGATACTGATTTGAACACACTCTTGTTGACTTGGGTCCTAAGGAAATATAGGGCCCTGGGTAGATATAGCTACCTATAGCAACTTAGGGTCCTATGAATTTAGGGCCCATGGAATATAAAACCATTGAGTACATAGGGTCTTTGAATGTAGACCCACATGGACGTATGGTTCTGGTAACTTGTAAATGTAGAGCCATTGAAATATAGGCCCTGAGAATAATAGGCGCCCTGGAACATAGATATGTAGTCCCTAGGAATATAGGGCCCTGGGAATGTAGTCCCTAGGAATATAGGGCCATGGGTATATAGGTCCTTGCAAAATAGGGCCCTGGGTATATAGTCCCTAGAAATATTGGGCTCTGGGTATATAGTCCCTAGGAATATAGGGCCCTGGGTATATAGTCCCTAGGAATATAGGGCCCTGGGTATATAGTCCCTAGAAATATAGGGCTCTGGGTATATAGTCCCTAGAAATATAGGGCTCTGGGTATATAGTCTCTAGGAATATAGGGCCCTGGGTATATAGTCCCTAGAAATATAGGGCTCTGGGTATATAGTCCCTAGAAATATAGGGCTCTGGGTATATAGTCCCTAGAAATATAGGGCTCTGGGTATATAGTCCCTAAACCAAAGACAGCCAAAGATACATTAGAATGCATAGTTTTTGGTTGTAATACAACAAACATAATCTCTCTCAATGCAGGCAAAGAAGGCTTTAAAGAGCATCCTTCAGAAGTGCACTTACCTTCCAGCATTGGAGCCACTTCTCTACGAAGCTCCCAGCAATGTTCTCAAACACGTTATCTGCCAGTTCAGCAAGGTCCACTGCACGTTCTCCACTAAACACATAATGTTTCTTATTGAAGGGTGGCTGTGTGAGGGAATCATTGGTCCTGTTGGTTTCATGTCCTGCAGGTTCTTCCACATGACAGTAAAACACGGAGGTTGTTTGTAACTACCGGAGGACTGAAGAAGGTGCAGGAAATTAAAGCTGAACCCAGGTCCGCTCTGCAGGAGTACATCACCGCCATTAACAAATGCTACCCCGAGGAGATAGTCAGGTTTATAATTGTTCTTAATGAACATTCATTCATGGCAAAATGGAACAAGCGCCTTCTACTTATGTGTATTATGATGCATTTTTTTCACTAGTTAATCTTTCTTTAACAGGTACTTCTCACCTGGATTTTCAGAAGCACTACTGGAAAGGATCAAGAAGTATCAGCCTGTTTAGGACAGGAAGTTCATCTCCATGATTAGCACTTTTTACTGCTTTATGAACTAATCTTATTAAATTTGGGGCACTGTGATATTTGGCATTTGCATTTGATTACTGACCCTTTGTTGCAGCACTGTATGTAGTATACTGTCAAATGTGATTTGAATTTATTTTCATGTTTTGTTAAAAGCAACAATGCGATGTTTGCCATTTAACCCTTGCATTATGCTTTTATCTAGCATTTCTGCTGTAGACTACTAACTACACACATCACAGTTATTTTGTTGCTTGTTGCAGTAGGACAGATGCTTAATTTTTTCTCTCTCTCTCTTTTCACAGACATTTCACTGTTTTATACCATATGGTGGTTGTTTTGATTATTGTATGGCTTTGACCATTGGGGGGAGAAAAAAAAAGGGTAAAATATGTTTGTTGAAACATGTTACATTTGTACTCAGGTGGTAAGCATTCAGTGTCATGAAATGTCATGTTATTCTTATGTTGTGTCATGTAAATATTTGTGACATAAAAAAATAAATAAATAAAAGGTGAGATTTATTTTCTTTTGTGCACTTTTGTTTTCCTGGTATTGGAAATAAGGACATTTCTTTTTCTAAGAGGGGGGAAAATGTGAGATTTATTTATCTGTTTTATATTTTGAATAAGAGTTTTAAATGCTTTATTTTATTTTAAATGTTTATGTGCGATTAGGCTAATTTATGTTATGAGTCATTTATATTTCAATATAATTGTGTTGAGTATGAGAAGTAGTGCTGTGGCGCTTGTGCGAGTGACTTACTGAGTTCATGTTGTGGTCAGGGGACATGCACAAGAGAAGAGCGCGAAAAAGTTCATGTCAGTGACTCAATGAGGAAATGTATCTCTGACAATAAAGTTAGTAAAAGCTTTATTTCTAAGTGTGTATGCCTGCATTATTCGAACCCGTTTAGAGATTGGACCTTCGCCAAGTTCTCCTTAACCCCTCTTACACTAGCATTTCTGCTGTAGACTACTAACTACACACATCAGTTATTTTGTTGCTTGCAAAAATTTCACATTTTTATTGATAATTATCAATAAGGAATAAAATTGAGAAGTAGATGAATAGTTGAGTAATTCTAAAGCAGTAATAAAATTAAAAAAATTAATATGAGCAGCGTGTGTGATGAATCTACAGATACTGATCCAAAAATAAAATAACACGTTTTCAAAATGGCGAAAGTGTTACAGTGAAAGCGGACGATATGTGTACCTTTTTTCCAGCTGTTTCATCATACAGATGCAGTTCATAATCACGATCTATTCAGTGACTGGACAATGGAGTAAGGTGGAATTGAAGATGGGGATGAATATCGAATAAATTTAACTGACTTTTAGGCATCGTTTTGCTTTTTTAATTTGTCAGTTCAGTTGTAAATAATGACTTTAATCGTTTTACATGGTTTTATTTTTCCCAAAAGTATTTTTGCTAACTATATTCTGTAAATTAGTCATTTTCAACCATATGTTGTAGATTTATAATGTTCAGTTTTCTGTAACGTTATCATTCACTAAATATATTAGTTTTGCTTGTTTTTATTAAAGAGGATTTGACTGATTGAAATGCCATAGTCTGTTGAAGGTTAGTACAGGATTAGAGTCACTCATAAAGCAATATATTGTAATAGTTATTGAAATGTAATAGAAAAGTGTCTAACCTTAATCTACTTTTACCTGCATGAATCCTTATCATCTGTAATAATAATTAATTATTATGTTTGTTAATAATAATAATAATAATAATAATAATAATAATAATAATAATAAGGAGAAGGAGACGATGCAAACTTCGCACACGCAGAGCAGAGGCAAGACTCAAACCCCCAGTAGGTGTGAGGCAAATATGCTAACCACTAAGCCACTGTGCCTCCACCATGCCACCCATTGTTGTTATAATAATAATAATAATAATAATAATAATAATAATAACAAGAAGTAGTAGTAGTAGTTTTGTTACGATACCTAAGGTGAAAGCAACCACAGGCGAAACAGACGCAGGAAGGTGAGGGTCAGGCTGAAGGCGCAGTCGTAATGCAGGCAGTAGTCAGACGATCAGGCGAACAGACAATATTGGGCTTGGGCAGGGAATCGTAGTCTTAATGCAGGCACTAGTCAGACGATCAGGCAAACAGACAATACTGGGCTTGGGCAGGGAATCGTAGTCGAAACATGAAGTGGGAAATCCGTACACCAGGAAAATCCACAAACAAAGACAATGGCTTAGTGAACTACAGCGATGGGACTGCTGAGCGTTTACTTCGCAAGTAACCAATATTCTAGGCATGCTCTAGATACTGTGTGGTTGTAATTGTGTGCAGGTGTCCGTGATCAGAACTCCGGAGAATGTGAACGCTTGCGTGCATGGGAAGTGTAGTCCTCGTCGGCCATGTTTGTAGTTTGCACTGCACTCTGGGAACTGTAATCACGAGTTCGCAGCGACGTGACAGAGCCCCCCCCAAAGGGCTCACTCCGGGAGCCGAATCCCTTCGAGGTCTACCTCTCCTCCGCGGTCCTGGCCTTGCTCGGTGAGCGGCATGGAAGTCCCAACACAGGCCTGGGTCCAGGATGTCCTGGGATGGGATCCAGCACTGCTCTTCTGGGCGCATATCCCTCCCAATCCATCAGGTACTCTAGTTTACCTCTCCGACCCCGGGCACCGCCGTGGCTAATGGACCTATAAGGAGGGAGACATGGGAGACATGGAAGGACGAGGTGATGCGGTTGTGCTGGGGTAGTTCCAGCCTGTACGTGACCTCATTGATCTGTTCCTTAACTCTAAAGGGCCCAATATACCTGGGGTTAAGTTTCCTGCACGGGAATGGCTGTCTCAGGTTTTTCGTGGAGAGCCACACTCTGTCCCCGGGCTGGTAATTGGGGTGTTCCCTCCGGTGACGGTCTGCCTTTCGTTTGGAGGTGCGTGTGGCCTGCACTAGATGTTGGTGTTTGCGCCCCCAAACCTGCTCACTCCTGCGGAACCATTCGTCACCCGGTGGCGAGTCAGTGGGATTGGTGTTCCAGGGGAATAATGGTGGCTGGTAGCCCAAGACACACTGAAAGGGGGTGAGCTGCGTTGCCGAGTGTCTCAGGGAGTTCTGCGCATACTTGGCGCATGGGAGGAATTTGCTCCAATCCTCTGGGTTAGTGGTACAGAAGGTCCGTAGGAACTTAGCGATTTCTTGGTTGGCCCGTTCTACCTGTCCGTTAGCCTGGGGGTGGTACTCTGAGGTGAGGTTTACGGTGACGCCCATTTTCTCCATGAAGCTGGCCCAGACTCTTGACGTGAATAGCGGACTCCTATCACTCACGATCTCTTCTGGGATCCCAAAGTACCTGAATACATGCTGGAACAGTAGCTCGGCTGTGACACAGGCGGGTAGGGGGATGAGGCGCAGGGATTTAGAAAATCAGTCGATAAGTACGAGAATGGTGATGTTTCCCTGCGACTCCGGTAAGTCGGTGATGAAGTCTAGGGCCAGGTGGGACCATGAGCGTGCTGGGATGGGTAGGGGTTTAAGCTTACCGGCGGGCAGCATCCACAGTACCTTGGCTTGGGTGCATGTACAGCACGAAGACATGATGCGCTGTACCTCCCTGGACATGTTGGGCCACCAGTACTTCTCGGCCAACAACTGGTAGGTACGATGTACTCCCGGGTGGCCTGTCGCTGGTGCCGTGTGGGCCCAAGCGGTGAGCTCCAGCCGGTGTTGCTTTGGGATGAACCGCTTGCCAGGTGGGCATGCTGCCGGGATTTGTGACCTAGGGAGGTGTGCTAGGGCCTGGTCTAGTGCCCACTCAATGGCGCTGATGATGCAGGAGGGGGGCAGGATGTAGTCTTCTTGGTCCACTCGGTTCTCTGGGCAGTGGAGCCGCGACAGGGCATCGGCCTTGATGTTCTTTGAACCTGGCCGATATGACAAGGTAAACTGGAACCTGGAGAAGAACAGGGACCAGCATGCCTGGCGAGGCATGAGACGTTTGGCCATCTGCAGATACTCGAGGTTCTTATGGTCTGTATAGATAACAAATGGGTGAGTGGCACCCTCCAGCCCATGGCTCCACTCATCCAGGGCCAGTTTGACTGCCAGGAGTTCTCGGTTCCCCACATCATGGTTGCGTTCAGCTGCGGATAATTTGCGGGAGAAGAACCCACGGGGTGAAGCTTGGGTTTGTCCCTCAGCCTCTGTGAGAGGATGGCCCCCACTCCTGTTTCCGAGGCATCAACCTCCATGACGAAGGGCCTGGAGGGATCAGGGTGTCTGAGAATTGGAGCCGTGGTGAAGGCCTTCTTGAGTTTGTCTAATGCCTCCTGGGCGGCTGGAGTCCAAGCGAGCCTCCTTGGCTTGCCACGTAGGAGGGACGTCAGGGGGTGCGCTATGGTGCTAAACCCTCATATGAACCGCTGGTAAAAATGAGCAACACCGAGGAACCATTGCAACTCCTTGATGGTTCGGGGCGTGGGCCACTCTACCACCGCCTGCACTTTACGGAGGTCCATGGTGACCCCCTTCGGGCTGATGACATATCCCAGGAAGGAGATCGTGTGTTGATGGAATTCACACTTCTTGCCTTTATGTAGAGCTGCTGTTGTAGGAGGCGGCGTAACACCTGCCGCACATGGCCGATATGCTCCTCACGGGACGCAGAATAAACCAGGATGTCATCTATGTAAGTAATGACGTTGCTCCCCAGCATATCTCTCAGGACATCATTGATAAAGCACTGGAACACCGAGGGGGCATTAGCGAGCCCATAAGGCATGACCAGGTACTCGTAGTGGCCAGAGGTGGTGTCGAATGCCGTTTTCCACTCGTTCCCCTCACGTATGCGGACCAGGTTGTATGCGCTGCGCAGGTCCAGCTTAGTAAAAATGGTCGCGGTCTGTAGTTGTTCGAGGGATGCAGGTACTAGTGGCAGGGGATAACGGTATTTTACCAAAACTTGGTTTAGGCCCCGGTAATCGATACATGGTCGGAGGCCCCCTCCTTTTTTCTCTACAAAGAAGAACCTGGTGGAGGCGGGGGACATGGAAGGTCTAATGTATCCCTGTTGGAGAGCCTCCTGGATATACTCTTCCTTTGCCCATTGCTCTGCTTGGGAGAGGGGGTACACACGCCCTCGCGGTGGGGTGGCTCCGGGAAGGAGCTCGATAGCACAATCGTAGGAGTGGTGTGATGGTAATCCACTTGCCCTCTCCTTGCTAAATAGCTCACTGAAGTCCTGACATTCGGGAGGAACTGTGACTGGGACGGGTGTCGTGGGGCTCTCCACTGACGTGGCTGCCACCAGGACTATGGGGAGCATCAGGCAGTTACTGAGGCAGTGCAGGGACCACTGGGTAATCTGCTTGTCCGCCCATGAGACCTGGGTGTTGTGGAGCTCCAACCAGGGCAGGCCCAAGATGACGGGGTGCCGGGCAGAGACAGTTACGTACAGGACGATGATTTCGCTGTGGAGGGCGCTGACCTGGACTTCAAGGGATGCTGTGCATCTGTGTGATCTTCATGAGCTCCTGGCTGGTCTCCCATCCATCAGGTGAATGATCGAAGGCACGCTGGAAGCGGGAAAAGAATTCCTCTAATGAGGGGATGGCACTGCCCTCTCGTTACCACACTGCCATAGTCCATAACAAGGCACGAACCCGTTAAGAGCTCCAGGAAGTGTGTGATCTTATGTGTCTCCGGCATGTCGGGGTAACTGGTAAAAAACATAGAACTCTGTAGCAGAAAACTCTTACATTGGCTTACCCTTACATCCAGCTCCCTGGCATATCTCTCTGGTATGGGCAGTGGCGAAAAGTGCGCAGGTGGCGGTGGTGGAATGTGTGCAGCCGGCGGTGGCGGAATGTGCGCTGGCGCTGGTGGCGGAATGTGCGCAGGGGGAGGGGGCAGAATGTGCGCAGGCGGCAGTGGCAGTGACGTGGCCAGGAGTGTAGATTGACACAGGCGCGACAATTGCTCCGTTAAACGAGATATTTGCTCTTGTCATTTATTGCTCGATTCTGTTCTAAAATATACTGTTGCTAATCCGGGGCGCCTGCTGCTTCCATATTTAGGCAAAGTAATCTGTTACGATACCTGAGGTGGAAGGAAGTGCAGGCGAAACAGACGCAGGAAGGCAAGGGTCAGGCTGAAGGCGTAGTAATAATGCAGGCAGTAGTCAGACGATCAGGCGAACAGACAATACTGGGCTTGGGCAGGGAATTGTAGTCGAAACACGAACCAGGAAATCCGTAAACCAGGAAAATCCAAAAACAAAGACAACGGCTTAGTGAACTGCAGCGACGGGACTGCTGAGCATTTACTTCGCAAGTAACCAATGTTCTAGGCATGCTCTAGATACTGTGTGGTTGTAATTGTGTGCAGGTGTCCGTGATCAGAACTCCAGAGAATGTGAACACGTGCGTGCATGGGAACTGTAGTCCTAGTCGGCCATATTTGTAGTTTACGCTGCACTCTGGGAACTATAGTTGCGAGTTCGCAGCAATGTGACAAGTACTGATGTTGGTATTTATTATTGTATAATATTTGTGTAATAATAATAATAATACTAATAACAATTATTATTATTATTATTAGTAGTAGTAGTAGTAGCAGTAGTGATGTTGGTATTTATTGTATAATATTAGTGTAATCACAACAACGATCAAGCAAAACAATGAGGTAAAACAAAACAATAAATAAAACCATAAAGCAAAACAAATCAGGTGAAGCAAAACAGCAGCGGCGTCACATGTAGCGTCTTCGGCTAGGGATTTGCCTTAGAGAAGATTTAGATGCGAAACTCCCCACTCTTACCATTGGATTGCACAAACACCAGACGCAAAGTTGTTTGATTACTCACAGGTACCGCGGCTCGACATACATATCATTCAGCCATCGGCTAAATGTTGCGTACAGACCACTACCTTGTATTTCAGGGCCTAAGGATGACAAATCAAAAACAATAACACGCTTCCAATAAATCAAAAACAATAAATAAAATAACCAATCCAATAAAACAATTCAAAAGTTTCATAACACTGTGCATCAGTTCCTCTTATCCCGTGGGTGGCTCTGGTTGAGTGGTGATGATCTGCTGAGCTATTGCTTCGTACCTGTGATCACTGGCATCCTCCTCCCCCCCATGTGGCGGCGACAGCCACCCCAAGGCGGGGTAAAGTCACTGTCCACTCTCCAGAGAGCAGCCACGAGAGCCAGGAAGGAAGATGAGTGCATGCAGCTGGTCATGGATCAGGCCTAGAGCTCCAATGGAGTAGTTAATAAAAGCATTGGTTATTGTACCAAATGTAGTTAATCCAGGTGGTGTTGCGCTCATAAGCATTTCCCATTGAGTCAAGTAAGTGATGTGGCTAGTTTAAGAACGCATTTTCATCAGGGCTAACGTCAGGGCCTGCACCCAGTTTAAGCGGGAGCTTTCGCAGATTTTTGCCAGTTTGCTTTTTATTGTCCCATTTGCCCGCTCAAACATCCCTTGGGAATGGGGGTGGTACATACATCCCAACTTATGGTCCATGCCTAGTGTGCTTGTAATTGCTTCGATTATACTATTTACAAAATGGGTACCATTATCCGAGCTTAATAAGTCGGGGATGCCGAATCGTGGTATAACTTCACGATACAGGAATTTGGCAGCTGTGCGGGCATCCTCTTTCGCTTTAGTGGTGGCCTTGACCCACCTACTAAAGCAATCTTCTACTACCAAAATGTATAGTTTCTTTTTTACGCTATTATCGGCCCCAATGTCTACATAGTCCATCATTATTTGCTGAAAAGGGCCCACTGGGGCTGGCATGCTCCATAGAGGAGCAGTAATGTTTTTTCCGAACATTATTCCCAATGCACGTTTCACAATTACTGAGACCGTGGTCCACCGCACTGGCCAGATACGGCAACCACCACTCTTTACGGATCTTTTGGATTGTTTCTGTTCTGTTAGTATGGTCTAAACCATGGGCTTCGTTTATTAGCAGCGGGAGAAAGCTTGCTGGGGCCACGCACAACCCGTCTATACTATGCCACAGCCCCGTTCCTGTTTCTTTCTTTGCCCCCCTTTTTATACAGCCTACCATTGTATGGCGTTCAATAGTTAGTTCTGGGGCCGATAGAATAGAATCATACCCCGTATGACGAGAGTTAGTTATCACAAACATTTGGTTTGTCAAAAGTGCCAGAGCGTGCTTAGTATGCAGTGTAACCAGATGTCCCATTGTGATTGTGGACGCTTTTTGATATGTGAATGCGGCTGCCGGCAGAGAACGATAACAGGGTGGCATTCCCTTTTCTACATTATCGAGCGCCATGCTGTAATACGCTATTGCTTGTTTACCCATAGCCTGTTGGTGTTGGGTCAAGACAGCCGATGCATATCCCTTTCTTTCAGAGACATATAAGTGGAAAGGTTTGCTAAAATCTGGGTTAGCCAATGCAGGCGCAGTTATTAAGGCACCTTCAATATCAGCGAAGGCTACCAATGCCTCAGGAGTCCAGACAAGGGAAGCATTTGGTTGTGATTGATCAGCTGCTTTTATCATGTCCCTTAACGGTTGAACCCTTAAAGAGAACTTACACACCTAAGCCCTACTAAATCCTGCCATACCCAAAAAGGCCATTATTTGTTTTACCGTCTGCGGTTGTGGCGCTCTACTTATAGCTTATAGCAGGTATCCATTCCTCTTCCTCTTCCTCTGATGCCCGCATCATGTATATTCCTGCTGTCGGGGTGTGCGTTCTAGGTTTTGCTTGTGGCGGCCCCAGCTCCTGTAGTTTCTCACATGGTGGCGCGGTCCCCTTTATCGCGTCTTCTCTTCTTTTCTCTTCTACTACTTTCCCTTTGTCATTATTCACTTCCTTTGCCTTTTCTGCTTGTTCTTTCTCTTCCCTCTCCTTCAAACCATTCCACTACTTCTTTATTTATTTATTTATTTATTTATTTTTCTTTTTTTTCTTTTCTTTTTTTTCCTAGCTTTGTCCATGCCTTCTTCCCTCTTTTTTGCTCATCCCATATTACACTTCTTTCTTTCATTTCATACATAGTTGCTCATCAAAAGTCCCCACCTCGGGCCATTTCAACACCCCGCTCGTTTTTCTCCATTTTTGCAATAATGTTTAATGTCTTTTCCATTTTCTTTGTGATTTTCAATAATAATCTCTACTGGATTTCCTTCCGCTTTTCCAGCCACCATCTTACCTTTGTACAAATATGGTTATGCGTGTGGTATTTTGTCAACTTCTCCCAAGCCGTACCTCAAAAATCCCCGGCCCCTTATAAATAAGAGAACACTCCTTTATTTTTGGGTGTGCCTTTCTTTCGAGTTTATAAATATTTTCACAACCAAACGCTTTTCCCCTTACCTGTCCGTCCTTTCATACACACCGGGCATGGCCTGTTAGTCCTCCTGTAGCGTGGGGCTGGGTTTTTTATAGGTTTTCTCTCCCTCTTCTCCTCAGCCCAGCTTTCCCTATGGATTCACAGTATTTATTTATTATTTATTACTTTATTTAATTTATTACTTTCATTTATTTTAATTAATTTATTATAATTTCATTTATTAATTTATTACTTACTTTTGGTTATCTTATTATCAGCACTTTAAACATTTATAATTAACACTGCTTTTTCTCCATAGACAGTTTCACTTCCCCTATTTCTGCAGACACACACAGCCACATCTATTTATAAAGTCACACACACACATTAACTTATGCTCATACACACTCACTTTCACACACCGGGCACGCTTTCACCTCAATGGGTTTTGCCTTACCCTGAGCAGCGGTGACCCAGACCTGGGCCCATTATTTTTGTTCCCCTCTATGCAGCCCTGCCTCTCGCAGCGGTATTAGGAGTCCCCCCCACCAGCACAGTTCCAGCTCTTGTGGCGGTATTTGGGGGGGGTGAGGCTTCACACACCTCGTCTCTATGCAGCCCCATGGGCGTATGCAACCCAATCGGTGGTATCACGAGCATTTCCTTTTACTTATTTTAACACACACAAAATATCATTACCACAATAACTTAGATACTCCACCGTTACTGGGGCTCACTTCCCCAGTTTTCTCTTACTTTTCATACTCTGTTTTGGCTCACTTCAATTTTTAAACACCCAATCATTCATCCAGGTTCTTTTTGGAGGCCAACTCCATCCTCCCTCCCTCTCTGGGGCTTTCCTCTCCGGGCATCTCCGGGCAGCAGAGTAACTAAGGCAGAGCTTTGAATAAACAAGTGTCTGCTGTACCTTTTCCCTATACGGCCTGCCTGCTAGCTATGGAGCAATGAAGTCCCAAGAAAGGGGATCAGACTACGGGCCTAGTCCAGTCCCATCTGGCTCGCTAATTGTTGTCTCCAATCTTCCAAAAAGTTAAACACAGCTAAGTTATATCATCAAGTACTTACATCAGTTTGAGGATGAAGAAAACACAGTGAGCCGTGAGTAGGAAAAAGAAAGGGTCCAATTTATTGCTCACCACACGAGATCCACACAGTGGGACGTCCAAAAGTGATCTGAAAATCCCCCCAGTTACGGGGCTCCCTTTTATACAGTTGAAACACCCCTGGTTTGCCCAAATAACATTACATCTGATGTGTGAGTGATTTCCTGTCTGGGTTTTTAGATCCTTTCCAATCCAGTTATTTTTGCTTCAGACTTCTCGAGAACTGTTGAGTTTGCATTTTGGGTACTCTCGGCCTCGTTCCGTTCTCATTTTGTTTTTTTAAAAACACATTCTGCTTTTTATGGCATTTCTGAGCTGACTTTGAGTGAGGACATTTATCACCTGTGTGCTTTTTCTCCTTTATCATGGGTAAGTGTATGCTTTTTCTGCATTGTCATTAGCATACTGTATGCACAGTATGATTTAGTAATTGTTATTCTGATTATTCTGGGTCTGCGTGTGTGTGAGTTCATGCGCTTAGGTGTGTGTTTTGTGTGTTGTACTTCCTCTTTTGGTCAGGCCCTAGGCCTTGCTATAATTAACTTTTAAGAGACTTTGTCTATAAGGAAGAGAGTGTGACTCTGTTCTTTCCCTCATTCTCAATAAATCCTCATTCTCCATATGTGGTGCCCTTGTGTTTTATTTCTATCATAAATTTTATCCAACACTACAGAGAAAGATGCTGGAGAAGGCTGCAGAAACTCAAATTTTCATCAATGTCTACCACAAAGAAGATGACAACAATGTGCAGAAAGATATTAAATATTATTGGTTACAAAAAAATAAAGATCATTCAAATGATACAATGATGGCTCTGATACAATTCTGTGTGTCTAATACGATATAGTTACTGTAGTTACAATTTACAGAGGGACTTGGATAGCATGTGATCTACATTAATCCCAGGCTAATAATAAACAGATAACCAGGTTAAAAAGTGTTATTTAACAAAGGAAAATGATGATATGATGAATGTTGATATGGTGAAATTTTCTGTTGTGAGATTTCTGTTTATCTAACCTTTAAGGAAGGAGACTCCAGTGTCAGCACTTTATAATATTCAGGGAGTTTTAAGCCATGGGAACATCTTCAGCACAGAGGAGTTTGAGCTCAATAATACAATTTTATTATGCTATGTTTATTTTTTTGTTTCACACACTTTTCACATGTGGACCTTTCATGGTTTTAATTCTATGGCTATATCACGGGTTTTATCATGGTTTTACAACATGCTTTTATAATGAAATAAAAATTGTCATTTACGGAATAAAAAAAATAATAAACTGAACTTTTGACAAAATAATGAAAGACTATTGAACATATGGTGCAGTATTTAGAGTGTAAATTGTTGTAGGGTGGTATTGTTTCTTATCATATTCAGTATATTGCTGTAATGCATTAACATCAGCATTTCTGTATAATTATTAAGGCTACATATGATGGATATAGTTAGCAATTGCTTGATTTTTTTAACAGTCATTGCTTGTACGTGTGTGTCTGTGTGTGTCTTCAGCTGGTTCATGTGTCGGCACCATTATCAAATTCACTCCAGCTCTGAACATGTACATCAGCACTGCTCCTATAAATCACTCACCAACCACATTACAAACCCATCCTTAAAAGGGAAAAAAAAAGACAGCGTTCCTTAAACACCCTTCATAATAATGTATACCAACCCAATAACAACCAGTTCTTCAATACAAAATCCCCCAAAAAACATAGCCAAACTACATTACACGTCTTTCTGATCAGGAATAACCACCTCATTTCCTTAGTTTACACCTTAGCCCTTAAAGTCAGAAGGTGTTTATTAATTATCTAAGCATCACATTGGCTCCGCTGGTTTTCCTCCATCTATTCTCCAGCTAAGTGAACACATGTTGTAAAAGAAAACGTGATTCATCAGACCAGGCCACCTTCTTCCTGTCATCAGTTTTCCGGTTGTCCTTACTGGGACCATTTTTGGTAGGCCCTAACCACTGCATACTGGGAACACCCCTCAAGACCTGTGGTTTTGGAGATGCTCTGCCCCAATCATCTAGCCTTAGCAATCTGGCCCTTGTCGAAGTCGCTCCGATCTTTACGCTTGCCCATCTTTCCTGCTTCCAATGCATCAACTTCGAGAACTGACTGTTCACTTGCTGCCTAATATATCCCAACCTTTGACAGGTGCCTTTGTAATGAGATAATCACTGTTATTCATGTCACTTCTCTGTGGATTTAATTTTATGTCTGTATTTATTTAACAGGTTATCAGTTATAGATGAAGCTGTTCCGGTCTTCAGGACTCCAGAAAAATTCAAGACATGCCGTTATAGAAGAACAATGAACCAGTCCTCGTTGCATAATCTCACCCTGATGCTGATTATTTTCCTGATTATACCAGATTAGATCTAAATATCAGGAAATGAAAGCTGAAATTCTGATCTAATGTTCATTAATTAATTAGGTCTTCAAGAAGGTAGATCTCCAAGAACAGGGTTGGTGACCACTGCCTTAAGGCATACAGGGCAGTCAAAAACTCACCTCCCAGACTGTACTGTACTGTACTGTACTCATTTAAAATATATACATATATATCATTAAAAAATAATTTATCAATTATAAAATAAATAACATTTACTATATTGTACTCATGTAGTAATGTAATGTAATGTAATGGAACGGAAAATTTATACCCCACTACTACAGCCTTCAGAATCTCGATTTCTGGATTTTTAGTGATCCCTTTGTTTATGTATATATTATGATTTTATTACTGTAGTTCTTCTCTAAGACTTTTGTGTAATTTTGCACCACTGTAGCTCACTAATACTGTAGTGTCCTACAGCGTTAGTATATATTCAATATATATATATATATATATATATATATATATATATATATATACAAAACACACTTCACCCAAACTACATTATAGTGTAGCCCTGCTTAATAGTGGTCAAAAATGTTTTCAAGATATTGTTCAGATGTTTTATTTCAAGACATTTGTCAAGTCTTCACTCTTCTCAGATGTGCACGCGCCTGTTCTTGGAAGTTGGAACACAATATTTCAAAGAATGTATGTTTTCCTACGCAATCGAGCAATAGTAATGGAGCATTGAGCTTCAAAAAGGACGGAAAAGCACAGAGCGATGATAAAACTAGTCCAGTGTTGTATATATTCAAGCTTTCCGAAGCCTTGCAACAGCTTTCTGTGAGGAATCGATCGAAATTTAATGTAATCATATAAATCTGCTGTAATTGTCCCGAGTGAGTTTATGAGAGAAGTGTTGTAATGATGTTCGATTCGTGAGTGAATCGTTTGTTTGAGTCGGTTCATTTCAATGAATTGGAGAATCCCGCTAATAAAACCAGTCTGAATGATTCATTCAGGAATAGAACCGATTCGATTCTCACTGTTCAGTGAGTTCAACTCACTGATTCAATGATCCTGTCGCTGTTTTAGTTAATTCCAATTTCTTTCTGGAGCTGCTGGTGTGTGAAACTTATTATTCACTCAATTATTATTATTAGTATTAATAATAATAATAATAATAATAATAATAATAATAATAATAATAGTAAAGTTCATTGTTCTTTTACAAGCTATTCCTTGACCTATCCCTTCTGTGTCAGAAACAAACACTCATGCCTTTACTGGAGAAGGTCTGAGACAGGGGGAAGAGGAGGTGACTGAGTTATCTGAGGCAGAAGGTGAGCTTTAGAAAACAAGCTTTATTGTTTTTTACATTTATTGACTTTTAATTGAATTATTTACAACTCATGTAATATGTGTGCAGAAATTATTTGTAAGTTGCTAATGTAATGAATATGGGGTAGTTACTTAATTTACAGACTTATTTTATTATATTGAATAAGAAATTACAAGTCGACAGCTTATAAAGACATCCAGACAGAGTTTCTATAGCGTCTGTGTATGAGAGAGACAGAGAGAGAGAGAGAGAGAGAGAGAGAGAGAGAGAAAGAGAGAGATGGTGCAATGGTGTTAATAACTATAGTTATTTGTGTATAGTAATAAATGTATCATTTCAGTTAATTTAATAAACTGTTCAAATGTAGTTCATTATTGTCTCATATTGAATATGCAATAATTGGTATGCTTATTGATAATGACTGCTTTCACACGTGGCAATAAGAAAAGATAATTTGGCGGGTGGGGTTATTAACAGTAATGAGAATTTTTCACTGACCTACACAGATAAAAAATGTAAAGTTAGTTTACTGCTTTTCATTCACGTACAGCAATTCAGTTAAAGACTCTCTCCTCACAGATCCAAATAAACTGATGATTACAGGGATAATCAGCCCAGACAGGAGCAGACCTTTCACCAGTTAGAACACATTCCTCATCTTCTGCATAACTGTTGGGTTCTCTATGTCCCCAGTACCTGAAGGAGAGAATCAGAGGATCTGATGTGTGTTTCTCAGGGCAATGAAGAGTCAGTAACTCATCATCATGAGAAAATATTAGTTCAGTGATTTCTTACCCATTGGTGAGCGGTGTACTGTTCACCCACTTCCACTCGCTCTCTCTGGCTCTGTCATTCAGTCCAATCCAAGCTTTTCTGCTGCTCAGGATTTTATGATGAACTCCTGTCATTGTAGTAGTAAAATATGAGAATTAATATGAGAGCGTCTCTCTCTCTCTCTCTCTCTCTCTCTCTCTCTCTCTCTCACCTGTTCCTCTATGCTGTTTATGATCACCAGGTCTGCTCCTCTCTCTTTACAGTCCTGTCTGCTCTCAGTCCAGCTCGACTCCTCAGTAGAGACGTAGTAAAGACTGGAGCCGACATACATCCATCCTGGATCCAGATTTATAATACAAGTTAATATCAGTGTGCTCATTAATAATGTTAACATTTATATAATAACAACTAATGAAGCATTACTCAACCAGTTTAGAAAAACTTTGGGGTTCCTCTCTATCCCTCTGTAACTGGTCTCTCTCTATAGTCAGGTTGTTGTAACTGGGTTGTAACTGGTTTCTCTCTACAGTCAGGTTTGTGAATTTGAGCCACAGCACCGTGACGGCAGTCAGCAGGGGAACACACAGCAGCAGCACACACACTGCAGTCAGTCTGTTACATCTGCTCCTTGTATTGTCTCCTCTTAATGGGGAATGGACACAGAAAAACATGTGCTTTTATCTTATTTGCATATTCCCAATATCTAATCAAACTTAACACATAGAAATGACAAAAATGACTATTTATCAAATATGTAAAAATAAATAAATAAATAAATAAATAAATAATAAACATAAAAAGCTCAACAAGCACTGCATGTACGTTTTGCTTATGTTATGCTTTTGTGCCATGTTCTTTTGTTTTGGTTTTGGTCCTGTCTCCACCCTTGTCTTGTCATTGGTTTATTTTGCCAGTGTGTGCAGCTGTTCTGGATTTACCCTTTGATTGGTTTGTCCTTTTTATTCGATGGTGTTTCCTTGTTCTGGGTTTCCCCACGTTCACTTGTTATGCGTTGTGACCAGTGTTGGGATAATAGTTACTCAAAAAATTTAATTAAAAAAAAAAGTCAATCCATTACAAATGACTCATTACTTCTTTCACTCAAAATCTGTCTCACACACTAGAAAACTTAAATATTATGAACTTAAGAATGTAAATACTATTCATTATGGGAAAATATGTAGCATTGTGAGTAGTAGTTACAATAAATACCTAGAACATTGCACCACATCCTATATCAATGGTCACCAAACCTGTTCCTGGAGATCTACCTCCCTGAAAACTTTAGCTTTTAGCTGAAAACAAAAATTGTGCCCACTTGACCATCTAATCTACTTTAAGATGTTTTTGATCAACTAAAACAGGTGTGATAGATTTTGGTTGGAGATTAAACCTGCAAGAAGGTAGATTTCAAGGAAGGGTGTTGGTGACCACTGTTTTAAATCGTTTAGTTAACAGGTTTCGCGAGAGAACACAACAGGTAGGCGATCTTTGAGAGGGAACGCAAAAGTTTTGCGAGAGAACGCAAAAGTTTTGAATTTTTTTTTTCTCCCATCCCAAATTTTTTCCACCACCATGTCCCATTAGGGGCTCCGTATATTCTTACATTCTTTTGAATGTCCATGGAATAAAATAAAATATCAGATGCCACGCACGTACCTTCTGCCATCATTTACACATTTGAATAGCCATGTAATATGAAGCAATGCGATGACATGAAATTAAAAATGACCTTATATGGCCATGGGCATTGTTTCGACTCAGGACAGCTTCATTTGCTGCTATTGTCAAGCAACAGTTTGACGTCGTACACAACAGCGCTTCACTTTTGCACGTTCTCTGAGAGGAGGCAAATGATTGAGAGGCAGGAATTTGGCCAATGGGTGCTGCAAGACTTTTTTAATCGACTAATCGGTGTGCAAGAAGGCGGGAATTACAGAGGGGGCTAAAGCAATGCAACTATGTGCACATATGATGCAGTATTAGACCATAAGCACATCATAATGAAACTAACGCCGAATCCCAGACATTTTCTCAAATTTAGAAATCCCAGCCGGACGCTTTTTAAAGAAGAGGACATGGGGAAAAAGAGGATGTATGGTTACCCTAACAAAAGCATTTCAGAGAACAATTTTTGTTCATTTCTACCAAATTAACTGCACCAGGAGGTTGCTCATGTGAGCCACGACTGGAAATAGAGAACCAGATCTATAATCGAGCAGCTTTCTATATTGTGTTATGTCAAAAGATTAATTTCTTTGGTTTTAAATGAAAAAAATTTAATAATGATAGCATTCCCATTTCTCACAAAATGTACCTGTAATCTGATTATTAATCTGAATCTGAAAATAATTGATTGCTAGTTTTTTTGACGTAACTGTAACGGATTACAGTTAGCCTGCCAGTTTTTTGTATCCTGATTACGTAACGCTGTTACATGTATTCCGTTACTCCCCAAGCCTGGTGCTGTGACTGGGGTTTCAAAGGAGATTTTCACACAGACAGTGCTGTCTGCCAAAAATAATTTGAGCTATAAATGAATGAACGGCTTGATATTGCAATGAGATATTTATCATTTGATTAACTAAAATATTGAATTCCACCAAAATTGATGATTAATATAGCATGTTTCTGTCACAATTTTAATGAAATTCTAGGGGTAGTCTGGCTTCTTGTGTAGTCTTAAAGTAATCGCCTGTGCTCTAATATTACCTTTTCCATTTGTAATAGATATGCCTAACCAGTAATCCTTTTAATGTGCAGATTACTTCAGAAGTGTTCACAACAGCTACAATTTTATAGAGCTAGCTTAACTGTTGGGTTAATTAGCTAAAGGTGGAATGAGGCAGCACTAATAAAAGCTAATGCAAGGTTTCGGGATCACTTCTTTGTCGTTTCAGGTGACTCAGCTGTTCAGACAGCCAGGAGAACTTCATTTCATAAGCAGGTTGTTTTTTCCTTGTATCTCGAGGGACGCTGTGTCAAGTCCTGACGTGCTAGAAGTTTGACGGGAGTGGGGTGTAGAGCAGGGTGTGATAAGTGTCTTCAGGAGGGTTAGGGCTGGTCCGTTTTTGTCTTGCATCAGTGTACTAAATCAGATGCTGATATTGATGTCTGATCTTCAGAAATAAATTGAATTGGTCAAGTGGTCAAGTGCCAGATGTGAATGGGAGAAGGAGGTGCAGAGAATGAGAGGTTAATGAAAGGAATGCAGACACAGTGGTTTATTTAGAATATATGCTGTGTGTCTTACACTGAGCAGCTGAAAAGCTGGAATGAGAGAGCCGGTGCTGAGTTACTGACAGTTTATCTGACAGCATCCTACTCAGCCTGTATATGTGTGTGTGTGTGTGTGTGTGTGTGTGTGCGCGTGCGTGCGTGTAGGCTATTAAGTTGATAGTGTTTTCTTTCTTTTTTTTAATGAGAGTGCTGCACTGAAAAGCATGCAGAGAAAAACCTGACTAAATAGAGCACCTTGCTTTTTCTACCTCCAGTATTCTCAATTACTTCAAACCCACCAGGGTATCACCTACATTTTATAGTAAATTACAGTCATTTTTGGCAGCAGTTTTTGACAGCATTTTTGGCAATCAGTAAACATGAGTAAAATAATAGCATATTGTGTAATAATTACAGTTAATAAATGGTTATTCAAAAGTATTTCTTATTTCACTGTAAATATTTCTACAGTGTGATTGTTTTTACATTTATGTTATTTAACTCAACATTTCCTTTACCATTCTAACTATTCCAAACTTTAAAGTATATTTATTTATATTTGATTTTCTTTTGGGATTCACAGATAATGCAGGGTAATTATATGACTTCATATTATGGACTTCATAAGACAGTAGGCTCCTTATTGGCATTGTCAGTGATACTGGCATCTAAACAGATCTTTTAAAAAAAAAAAAAAAAAAAAAAAAACATTTTGTTAAAACAGATTTTGAATTATCAATTAATTGTTCATTGTTAATTAATGTTGATTTTCATTGCAAATATGTGCAAATTTCCACCACCACCCACATTTAACAGCACATATTCCGCTGGAAATATTCCTCTGTACTCACTAAACATTGCCCCAAAAAAATGTAGATTTGATGTTATCTAGAAATAAATGTTATGTGGCCCTTATAGCCCAACTATGCTTTGATATCCCAACATGAGACAGTGTATGTGCGTGTGTGTGTGTGTATGTGTGTGTGTGTGTGTGTGTGTGTGTGTGTGTGTGTGTGTGTGTGAGTAAGAGAGAAAGAGAGAGAGAGAACACCCCTAACCTTTTCATTTATGTCTACTGCACACTGGCTGCTGGTGCCTATATCTCTCAGTCTAAAGGTTAATTAATATCCCCCCTCACTGGCAGAATACACCGGAACATTAGTATGAATAATGCAACGAGAGCTGCAATGGGTTCAGGTACATGCTGTGGGGTGTTCACTGGGACCTGTTTCCAACACACTCCTCCACTCACGTGGATAAAATGCTTTTTGATATTTATACACACATGCACATACACATCTTGACTCGATGAAGACACTCTAACCGGTAGATTAATTTAGGATGTCTAGCTAATGTACAACTAATTATTTCCTGCCACCCTCACCACAATTTTTATTATCCTAATTCCAAGCATGACTAATCCTCAACATGACTTTCACAAATACAGTATACGAGACAAATGTAAAATGAGGCAAAATCATAACCTTCAGAATAAAAAAAGTAGGCCGACAGTGGCTGCAATCACTGTCACATCGAAAAGATGAAAATCTTGCCCTTTGTGTCATGATTAAAAGGTCAACACAGCCAGTATTACTCCTGTAACATTGTAAGAAAATGTCACAAACAAGCATAGCAGACACTGAACTCATGGTGTTATGTTCCTGTGTCTTATTTCTGACTTCACTCACTTACATGCTTTTTATCTTGGTGAATTAACCTGTAGAATCGAGAAGCAGGTGATCCTGCCCGATCAATTGGAAAGATTTTTTGAAGTGGTAGCCGGTTTCAAACTGAATTGGAAATATTATGCTTTTACACTTGAATGCAAAGGCTGCAAAGATGTGTGACAAGCATTGAGCCCTGACCAGCCAGTGGAAAAGCAGGGAATAGGGGGAACTGAGCGACACACACCAGGCAAATTGATTTCCCGACTCACAACACCTGGAGCATGATGGTTCATCATGGGTCTCAGCGCCATGAACTAGCACAGTGGGGGGAAAATGCTCTTGTAAAACTGATGGTGAAGTTCAATGGAGTAGCTTACATGTAGCTAGCAAAACACATCACACCTGAATTGTCCAATCTTGCATCTGACAATTGGCAGCAGAGCAAGGATAAAAGGTAACCATCTGGAAAATGTCTGGAGCTTTAATGCAGAATAGTGCTTAATAATGCTTAGTAATCAAAATAATGATTGTTAGGCAGGGGTTTGAATGTACTCAAGCAAAAAAGAGCCATAGAGATTTGAATATTAAAAGTATTTGAATTCAAAACAGTGAAATTAAAACGTAACTGAATTCAGAACATTGAAATATATTACTTTGAAAACTATATAAGCACAATGTGTTCTTTGTATCTTTGTGAAGTCTTGCCAATTTCCTGTTGTGTAAATTCTGAGCCATGTGTATCCTGAATGCCTTTTGAGTGAACGATTTTTTAATATTCCTTGCCTGAATGCTCGATTCTCCTAGACTGTGTTAAAGATTTATGCCTGACGATATTTGACCTTTTGCCTCCCTTTTAAAAATGTATTATTTTTTTTTATTTTCATGGCTCTACAGTTTATTAGTTTAGTATTTGAAGTACTTTAGAAATAGTTTAGTAGTTGAATTTGTTAAAAATATATATATATTTTTTTTTATTTCATTGTTCAAAGTTTTGAAAATTCACATCACATTTCACAGTGGGGTCCAAAAGTCTGAGACTGCATTGAAATATGGGATTATTTTAATTTAAAATTGAAAATAAAGAGAAAGTTTTGGAATTTTGGAAATTCTAAAACAAAAAAGAAATCTGCAACATCTTGACTATTGAATATTCAAGATGTTGCGCAATTTCTAGGTCACTAGAAATTTTAAGCAAATGTGTGATATTGCCCATGTTAACGGCTTTGTACAAAAGGTCAGATTTTCTGTGAGACTTATACCTTCTACTGAAGCATGTGTACAGACGACACACCGATGGATTTGATCTAAAATGGATCATCAGGTTTTACACAAACTTGTGATGTCCAGCAAAAAAGGGACGTACCAAATACTACAAAACTCTGACAATCATGTAAATATTTCTAAGATTCTACTTTTCACTTATGTTGTTGCTGATATCATTTGTAATGCTTTGTGTTCAATTGAAAAAGAATACCAAACTGAAGCATTTTCACTAGTGCTCTCAGACTTTTGGACCCCATTGAATATTCAAATAGGTTTTTCAGTGTTTACTTCAGTTTTCAGATATTCAGCCAGTCAAATTCAGTTCAGTATAAGTTATAATAAGTATATTTCAATGCTCTTAATTCAGTGGTGTTTACATTTTACGATTAAGGATTCAATGGCTTTTAACATTCAAATTTTGCAGGTTTGTACAAGTAATGGTTCAAGTGATCAACAAATGGGTTAGAACATGCAAAGCAAACTCAATAAATTAAACAAATAGGGTCAAAACCAGAACATAGAGTCGAGTAAAGGCAATAGTAAAGTCACTAGTGATTATAGTTAGTAGTGATACTTCATAATGAACTAGTTTGTGGTGTGTATTTGTAGTGAACTAGTGTGTATGTGTGTGTGTGTGTGTGTGTGTGTGTGTGTGTGTGTGTGTGTGTGAGAGAGAGAGAGAGATTAAATGTATGGGGACTGAGAACTAGGTAACGGGTCATGTGATGGATCACTTGGTAAGCCTTGTAGTTGTTATAGGGTGGACATGGCATAGACTACATCTTTTAAATGAATGTCCATGCTGTTTATTATAAAATTGAATAATCAGACTAAAATGGCAATATTTACCCAAATAAATCCCCTGCTGCAATGCCAAATGTAAAATGTCAGCACTGCTCAAATTCAAACCTTACCAGGACCTCTGTATCATGATAAACCCCAGACAAATTGAAAGCCACCTGCCACACATTAGGAGGGAAATGAAATCAAGCAGAGGAAAAGTAAGCTGTCTCTTCATGACAGGCAGTACAAATGGAAGGCGTTCAGCATCCTTGGGCTGTTTGAATAGAAAGCCTCTAGACATCTGCATTCAGATTTTGACGTTCAGCTTGACAGACACCTGGCAAAGAAGAATGTCAAGGTCTCTCAATGGCCATCTATCTGTCTAATGTGGAGTGGCACTAAAACACGGCTGTCCCCAAGTGCCTTGGAAGATGAAGACAACAGGATGAAGGCCACAGTCTGGCATTAGGAAGGATTCAATCACTGCCCCTGTTTAAAACACGGTATTTACTGAAGCACACATTTAATGTCAGGGTTTAAAATTCTTACAGTGGATCTATTCTTAGCAAGCATTAGTTTTGGACTCAAAGATTACAATGTAATAAAGGGAGGATTGTGCTTTTTCGCTTTAACCTTTTAAAGTCCCAGCTCATTGTTCAGTGATTCATATTAAATCATACTTCTCAGTTATGAATTACAACACAGCACAGTTAAATGCTCGAATCTGATCGGTTTCATATAACAGTACAGCTAGTTCCGATGGTAACATAAATGATAGGTTTATGTTAATGTGCTCATTCTAATACATTATTGCCTCCATATATCTATATATATATATCTATGTCTATCTATCTATCTATCTATATATATAGTAACAGTTCATATACTTTAACATGTACACTGGATGCGACACATAATCTAAGACTAATAATAAACAGATTTTAAAAAGTGTTGTTGTTTAACAAAGTAAAACATATTGTATAACTGATGATGTGGAGACATTTATTTAAATTAAAATATAGCAGCACTCCGCTTGCACGTTGTGCCACATCATACAGCACACGTTTTATTTTCATTATTTTCATACAACAGTGCAGTCTGTCGTCTTATTCCTTATTTATACAGTAACTACAGTAAAACTAATAATAAAGGTGTGAAGTTATGAGAACGATCTGCAGACAGGTTCTGGTACTTTCTGCCAGCCTGGTAAAGTTATGTTTAATGTTATTTCCTCTCTTTTTTCCATTAATAAGCAAAAAAAAAGCAAAAATGAAAAAAATTACAGCTTTTCCTTTGACTGTTACAAAGTACTGGCACTTATGACTCCTTTCCTAAATGCTAAATAAACATCTCACAGAAATGTTACCATCACAGTGATTACAGTTGGGTTTTTTGTTGTTGTTTTTTTCATGTTTAATGGTTAGCATTACTGTAGTAACAATAGAAATGAGAATGTATTAGAACAAGAGCATTAATATAAATATCTGATAATGTTCATTTATTAGTAATAAATCAGATAGACATTTTGAATAAGGTAAAAGAGAATCACATGTGGCATGAATAGCCATCCTGACACACATGCTAGTAAATAATAAATTAAAGTAATATTCTAAACTTTAACGTATGTACTGTTCTTTACTGTCCTGTACAAACCAGGGTAAGAAAAATGGACACAAATCCATCTACACTAACAATGTAGGTCATCGCCATCTATCAAGAAAGATGGAATCTCGGGTCATCACTGTCTATTAAGAAACATGGAAATTTCATAAGCTATAATCAGAGATCATGTAATGTGAGCGTTCACTTTCACGACCATTATATTGAGAAGAATGGCAGCATAATTACACACAGACATGAACAAACAGTGGTGTGCAAGTGCACATGGTTTCACTCTCTCTGTTAATTAACCTTTCGTCTCCCCTCAAATCTATCCATCCACCGGGGAATTATTTATGGATAACCTGTTGTTGCACCAAGCTCCCCCATGATTGGTTGCCTTAGCACTTCCTTGGTGATAGATGCCTTTGCAAATGTTATTGAAGGCAACTGTCATGGCAGCACTGCTGCTTTGCACTGATGGGATAATGGAACATGCTCTGATTATAATGGAGCAAGATATTTTTTGACTGTACTACCATAAATATAATCATCACAACAATCCTACAGTGCTACAGTATGATATTTTCCAGGATTAGATTCCTATAATTTGCCTAATGTGAATCCATTTGACCTTTTATTGTCCACTTATCTGCTCTGTTGCCAGTGCATAGCCAGCAGCACTCCTGGCCTATTAGGGCAGATTGGGATCAGAGGTTAATTGCAGGGTAGCTTTCAGGAGCATGGGGACTGTCAACAATTCTCATTACTCCAGCTGTTATCTACCTTAATGTGTCAAAATGTATGAACAAAATGAGGATGCACTTCAGTGTAGCAATCGAATCGAATCATGTATACAGACTCCAAGACTACTGACTAAGCGGTTCCAGTGCAAATGCTTTTTTAATCGGGAATCTGATTATTTGAATATGTACTATTACTTTAATTATTTTAATATTAAAAACTGTTGCTTGTTTTTGCCGACATCTGTTCAGTGTGTGCTGACCTAAGGGGAGGGAAGGGAATGGGCAGACATATTCTTTTTTTCTTCCATAACCTTCTGCTGTCATTGCATTCCAGGCATGATTGGATTATCCAAAAGGAACTCTAAAATACATCTAATCACTCAAGCTCTTGGGCCAAGCAGAGATATTTGGTCAGTACAAGGACACAGCCAGACTGCATTGAAAGGATAAACAAAGCTTGTGAGCTGCGTAAATTTCTGATGCAGTAGTCTGCCTGACTAAAATATTCTTTAGAGTGGTTTAAGTCCCACTAACCGCAGATACATTTACATTTGATGACATGAAATAAGTACAATAATTAAATACAATCATTCATTCTTCTTTAGCAACTGCTTTATCCTGGTCAGGGCCACAGTGAATCTGGAGCAATCTCAGGAATACTGGGCACAATGAAGGTATACACCTTAGAAAGGACAATTGTCCATCTTAGTGTATCATACTGTTCATTCATTTACACCCAGGAGTAATTTAGAGTAGCCAAGCCACCTACTGGCATTGAAACACATCATTGTTGAATACTCAGGAATACAGGAGTTGTGCAAGATTTAGAATTGCCCACACAAACGTTTGTTATAGGACCTAAACCAAGTTGCATTCGAAAGCAGCCAAAAATGAGGAAAAAGGTTGATAAGAATACCAGCAAAAACACACCACAGAGCAGGATATTGTAAAAAGTCTGGACTTAACATTACACAATAAGCTTTGTTTGCCTTACCATCCTTGGTAGGTAGTTGTGTTATGATAGGGGAGTTTTTGTGTGATAGTTAGCTAGTGGGTGGAAATTTGGCAAGTGGGGAGAAAATTGGAGGGAAATCCAAAATAAGTCTATAAAGCATCACTATGAACCAAAACTGAGTAAACATTAATTACTTTTCACAAACAAAATCATTCATGGTTAAGGTAACTGTTGGTGGTAGTCAGCCATGTTAGTTGCTTATCTAGACCTTTGTAAGCAAAGAACTTTCCAGAATGTAGCTCGACCTTCATAAATTTTAGTTGAGCACCGCTGCTGTAAGGCATGAAGGAATGTATGTAAAGATTGTATGGTTGTTGGTTTTTTTTGTATGGAAAAAAGCCAATACACCAAAAGTTTTGGTTTTGCAGCTCCTGAGTGGTGCAACAGAACTAGAGATCATAGAGTCTAGAGATCAAAATTGGCCATGCTCTCTGGGTGTGAAGGATGGTAAATTCTCTCTGCCCTGTCAATAAGAGATGAACACAAGCCACTCTTGGGTGTCTATTCAGTTCATGTACACACAAGAGGGTAGATAGAGCTTTCCTCTCAGTGTATTACGCTGCCTTGTGACACAGCATGAGCAGACGTTTGAAAATATGTGGTGGTTGGCTTCATATTTCTCTGAGGAAGGTTTGCGTTCACCCTCCCCACTTGGTAGGTTCACAGATTAACCTTAACTGACAGGTAAGCATTAACACACATACATTAATATAGGATACATTTAGCAATTACTGAATGACAAGACCGAGATTTTTGTGAAATGAAGAGGGGTTGTGAGAAGTTAGAAAGTGTAAATGAAATACAGCAGTGTACTTTTGTTATAACTGGTTAATAACTAAACTAAAGTATTGAACCATTTTGTCATAATTGGTTATGATATAGAAGGTTACCATGGAAGAAGTGCATTATATAATTTAGGAGCCACTGAAAAGATCTTTGAAAAGTGTGTTTTGTAAGTGCTATTTTTTTAAATAGTGTCCAGGATGAAATGAGGAAATCAGTGAAGTTCTTAAAAAATAGAACAGTCATGTGGTCTGTTTTGTGTTTGTTTTTTAGTGCCACTCAGCTGGCTTGTACTTTCTGAATACACTGCAATTTGTTTAGCAAATTTTAATGATCAAGATGATTATCAAAGAATTTCAGCATCATGAAGGTTGGGACTGGTGTAGAGATTTTAAAAGCCAGTTTAAGTTAAAGATTATACATCAAGCTGAAAAGCGAGTGCAGAGTCATGTGTTTCTCTTAGGCACTAAACTACACACCTCAACAACTCATACACTTTAACACACACATGATTGCCTGATATGAAAACATCATGATTTCATATAAGGCTCAGAACAGCTAAAATTTATTGTAACTCTAATTCCAATTCCCATGAGCCCCAGCCAGCAACCATGTCAAGTAAACACATATCCAGATTTCTGATTACGCAGCTGTTCCTAACCAAGCACACATCTTTAAATAACACACTTATTCTCACTTACTCATTGCAAAGCACCAGCATTGCTCCTGCAACGTTACTAAGCCTTTTAATTATTTTTCATTTGTCGTGCTGATCTGCTTTGCTTTGCTTTTTATCATTTACCCATTTGTCCTGTCTAGGTAATGCCTGTTTGCCAATCCCCTGACCATTTGTTGCTTTCTGCTTTGAGTATTGCCCAAAACCAAAAACCTGGACTTGTCAGTCTGTCTGCATGACAGTAATGAGTGGAAACCTGATTGAAAGGGCTCAGAGAGGCTATTTTTAGCTGTGTGATTTTGAAGTTCAGTACCTAGCAGCTTCTGATATCACACATAGACAAAATGGTCAATTGGAATACTCCTGTAGTTACTGAGAATTTTTTATTTTTTTAGAATAATTGTTGAAATCTTGAGAACAGTAGGTAGACAGTGTAGAAAATTGTTAATGGCAGTGGTAAGTGTAATGAGTTTAATAGATTTTAATATGATAAAGAATGACTATGGCTTTGAAGTCATCACTGTATTGTATTATGTGATTAGTGAATAACTGGATTGTTATTCATAAAGCACAAGAAAAACCCCAGATGTGACATCAGTCCATCGCAGGACAACATGCACACACACACACACAGTCATTCATATCCAAGGGCAATTTAGCATAGCCAAATTGCCTACCTACATGTTTTTTGGAGGGAGGAAACCAGGGAACCGACAAGGTTAGACAATTACCCAAGCTCAGGATTGAACTGGAGACCCTTGAGCAGACCCGCCATGATGCCCGCAGTTGTTTATTATAGATCATATTGTTAATTGGAACTTTGTTGCTAAGGGACTTGGTATTTTTCCAAGCACAAAAACTAAACTCAGTCTTGAATTCTGAGTTCAATTAGGCAAATGCCAAACCTGCAGATGTATTGGTTTTACAAAAAAGTTCATTAGTTAATTAATCCCAGATAGATTGATTCAGGATTGTGCATGTTTATCACAAACTGAAAATGTGATTAATTATGGCTTGCAGTAAAGAAAAATAAAGTATTTTTAGCAATAGAACAAGAGATTATGCCATTTCTTACAAAAAATAACAACATTTTTAGTATTTTTAATAAATAAAAATAATTTAAAAAATACTCTTATCAAAGCAGCAACAGTAAGAGAAATGGCATGGCAACAAATTTCTGGCATTTACTCCTTAAAATTATAATGTTCTGTAGTTTCTTTATCTTGCAATATTTAGATTATGAAATGTAATAAGATGTTTTATTTTATTTATTTATTTTTTTAATTTGTTGGTTAACATCTAATTTAACCACACCTACCACAGAAATAATAAGTAATAATTTTGAGAAATATTCTGATTAATTTATTATAGAATTGATTATAGAAGCTTTTTGCTTTCTGTGTTATGGCATAATTTAGATACATTTATTCATTATTAAGGCTTAGTAAATTATTTTATCTTTAACTAGTGGAAACAGGCTTCTGCAAATTTAATACTGTCACGGATTTCCCCTCGCGCTGTGTGCTGAAGCATTCAGCACGCATGAACTGCCCAAAGTGCGACAGCGCACACATCCGGATTGTCAGTGACATGGTTTACTTTTGAGGCGTGTGTTTTGTTTTGGCTTCTCCGCCCTTTTTATGTTATTGGTTGTCTCCTTCATGTGTCATCATTATTCACAGCTGTTTATGTTTTACCTTTGATTATGTTAAGTATTTAAACCCTTCGTGTGTCTTTGCTCAGTGCGAAGTATTGTGTGTTTTTATGTTTTACACCAGACCCGTACTAAACCTTTAATCCTCATTTCATGGTTTTTGATCCTATTTTAGTCCTCCTGTTTATTGATTCTGATTTCGCCTAGTCTATCCTGTTTGCCGTTCACCTGACATTTTGCTTGTTTTGACTACAATTGTGATACACAATTTGCCTGCCTCTTAATAAAGCTCTTAACTGCATTTGCATCCTGCATCACCTCCTTGCAAACCTGACAAATACATGCTCTCCAGACGTATTCATTTGTGAATGTAATTTTATTAGTACTCGCCAAGGAAACAGCAAACAGGAAAACTCCACTTGTTCAGAAGAAATCCACCCTTGTGGCCTCACGTCAGTCATAAAACTATGGTTACATGCATAACCTTCCATAAACAAACCAGATTAAATATACCTTCAATTGTAAGTGGTCTTGGAAAAAAGAATTTGACTAGCTGTGTTATTCACAGTGATGGTGCTGAAGCCAAACTCATCAAGTCAACAAGTGAAAGTAAATCTTTTGCAAGAATCAGGTGGGAATTTGAAAGATCTACTTTACTTTGATGCAACCCTCTTGACTCATCAAGCTCATAGATGTTTGCAAGCCAAACATATATGAGGGACAGCTGCACTGGGTCCTCATGTTCAGGTTCCCCTAGTCTCAGGCAAGAGAACGTGTCCTACAGTAATTTGGCTCAGTATGCTGTTCTATCAGGAGCGGATGGTCTCTAAATTCCCAGTGAAGAAGTGTGCTTTTTCTGGAGTAAATGAGGCAATGCAACATCCCACAAGGCTTATACAGTGTTCTCTCCCAGATGAAAAATACACACGGTTGATCCCACTGATGCCACAGCATTTGGCAAGTGCTATCTTTCTGCCTTGGACTCTACTCATCCTAACTCTACCTTGAAATATGCTTGTGTTTTCACCATCCCCAGACAGCTGTGACAGCTTTTTAAATTGTTTATCCTCACAAAAATCCTCACCCAAATCAGATGAGGCACATATCCAACCAAACTAGGGGCAAATCCTGGAGCAACTGGGATTTGTTCGGCTTCAGAGCAGCAACGCAATCATCTAGCAGTGCTGCAAGCTAAAGTTACAAAGCTAATAGTCACCGTGACAAGGACAGAATTCACACAACACTAAATGTTTTGCCTTTTTTTCAATCTAAATATGGATACAGCTAATCACATACAGTTAAAAAGTTGTCAATGTATGCTGGCACTGACAAGTAAATTAAAAAGTAAAAGTTCTTTCTCCCATGCATGAGTTTGGCACTAAATTTGCATTTCACCATGAGATATACAGTACTACTCAGTTACAGATCACTACAGGATACATAAAGGGCATAAGGGGTAGGTAGGACAGATTTAAATCTTGATTTTTCATTACAGATCTCAAAGGATTACCATGCTGATCATCAAGTTAGTACCTTTCCCATACTATATCTATATCTATATCTATAGCTATATACTACATAATGGTTATTAAAAAAATTGGTTCCTTCCTTGTATTTTCATTTATTTATTTGGATTTATTTAAATGGATTAGCAGTATATGGAATAAAAAAAAAATATTTGGCAATATACATTTTATGGGGTTACACTGTATATATCTTTGAAACTATTATAGAATGTGTGTTGGCATGAGAAACCACTTCACAGCATGAACTGCTGACCTTTTCTGTGAACTACAAACAGGTTTAAGATATCTTCAATCTTTAATCTTCAACACATAATTGCCAGCAACCTCTACTATACCCCATCCACATGCTGAAGTGTAGGCTTAATGGCTAGAATATGTAACACATAACAAGACTTCATGTGCTTTGATAAATGACAACAATGTGCTTGCAAGTCCAAGAGCAGACACCTGCTGAATTATAGATGCCATCATGCCTTGCTTACAAATCCACTCAATTACAAACCACCAGCTTCCCCTCTGGGCAGGATCAATACACACTCTGCCAGAAGCATATCTTCCACCTGGGTCCAACATATGTCTAAATGTGTTGTTTTACCATCTTTACGTTCCTCTGCATATTCACCATGTGTAGCAGTCATTTTTCCTATTAGTCCTAGTGTGGGATGGAATTGTTTTTGTGTGTATGTAGCTCTCTCTGTCTCTTTCTCTCTTTCTTCCTCTCTCTCTCTCTACTATGTGTTTAGGATTTCCCAAAAGATAACCAGATCCACTTTCTTGAACTTTCAAAGCTGTATACAGTTATATAAATATGTCACACCTTGAAAGAAAGAAATTATAAAATGTTAGATTGTCGTTACAATAAATAGTACATAAAAGCAACATTTGGCAAATGTTCTTTGTCAGTTGTAATATATTAACAAGAGAAAGTTGCGCTTGAAAGTTCTCAGAATGTTTCAGGAACAGCAAAGACGTTAACCAAAACAGAATATATATGAAATGGTTCCCAAAAATAACTAAATGAGAACTAAATGCCAATGTTATGCAGACATTCTGTGTTTGCTAGGAGGAATCCTGCACATATTTTCAAATTGTAAGAACTTGCAATGGAGTAAAGGCCTGCTGAAAAGTTTTTTGATGTTTGTTTTCAATATTCCTTTAAATCTGATCTGCCTGTGTCCTTCATGGGTTCATCCTGCTGTTCTAAGGTCAACTTTATCTCTCTTTATGTGACAAGCTTGGAAACAATCCTGGATGGACCAACACATCCAACTCAGGTGCTGCCTACTTTCTTCTGACCTTGTATTTGTCCATCCAGTTTTAAAGCCCTGGTCATGAATAATAAAACATCAGTCAAAAAAGCAGCTGTGTTTCTATTAAATACAGCAAATTTTTATGTTTGACTTTCCTAGTCATTAATCTTGACTTGTTCATGCCCAACTAGTGTGTAATAGCTTCATGTGGTACACATCAATAATTTATACAACCTAACACATCCCCCAATGAAATACATAACCATCCAACTCAATCAATCAAATATAAAACTATCAGAAGAAGTAGAGTAGTGCTATGTTTATATTTCTGCAAACATGTATGAACTAGTGTCGGACACTGATGAAAGAGAGACTCCGGCAGAAGTAACAACTGTGCGATTGAACCAATACATTTCTGAATGGTTACAACGTGAATACAGACGTGAATCAGAGAGAATGGTAACTTTAGCCGAATTAGCCGTGGAATCTGCTAACAAGCTCATTCACAAAGCAGTCTGGTGTAAAATGATTCATACAAAACGTACACAGTTTTCAAAAAGACGATCACATTACTGTATTGTGCATAGTAAATGTGCGGTTAGGAATATGCAGACAGTATAGACAGGCAGTAATGAATGGTCACACAATGGTAAATGCCAAAAATACAATAATAAATACCAAGGCTACCATTTATTCACTCCTATATAGAAAAGAGAAGATGCTAGAAAATGTCTTTGAACTGAAAACAGTGATGTTCCCTTAACTCCCAGAGCATAATCCTGTATCTACCCAAAAGAAATCCAATGATTAAGCTCAATTGTATGTTTTACTTGCATTAGCATTAAAAAGTAAAGCAGATCATATCAAGATTTAAACCATGTGACCTTTATTAAGGTCTGATTATCTAAAATAACAGAGTATTTACCACTCAATTAGCATAGATTGCACAAAATATTCTCATGTGACCTTGTCTCTATAAGGCATGATATTAATGTATGGCCATTTGGATGGATGAGCATCCAGATTGCTTATATGTACATACTCTGTGTGTGTGTGTGTGTGTGTGTGTGTGTGTGTGTGTGTGTGTGTGTTTTAATCACTATATCATAAATTACATTATTATAATATATTCTGAATAACATTCAGAACAATTTCCAATACCACTTCCCATTACCATCCATTTGCACCTTTGCATCTTCCCATTCTGAGTGTATAGGTTTCTTTATACTTCACTGTGCTTCTCTTTCCAGCTAGCTTTTTAATAAATTGAAGCTATTTAGAACTTTCCCTGTTACAAAAATGCAAAGCACTGCAATAGTCCGTACTGAAAGAAATGGTTTTAAGTGGAGCACTATTTCAGCATCACTTTGCTAAATAGGCAGAAAACAGGAATGCTGTGACTGTAAAAATGTGTGTTTGCAAAAGTGATTGTTTGAAAAGTTCCGCCCATATTTTGAGAAATACTTAAAATTTTAATCAAGGGCTTGTTCTAGGGTTTGATGTTCCCGAAAACAGATATTTAGAGTAAAATTTAAAGCCATAAAGCTGAAATTGGGACATTTTCTTATATATAGCTCTGAACACTGTAGACTTGGCTAAAATATTTACATTTACATCATTTTTCAAGACATCCTTATCCAGCGCACCTTACATTTATCTCATTTGTACAACTGAACAGTTGAGAGTTAAGGGCCTTGGTCAAGGGCCCAGCAGTGGCAGCTTGGCGGTGATGGGATTTGAACTCACGACCTTCCGATCAGAAGGCCAACATCTTAACCACAAGTTTTTAAGTTCCAGTTTTCCAAAAAAAATTAAAAGGGAGAAAATTGCATTTAAAGATTCTACTCAGATTTCAAACAGATTGAATGTAAAATAAAAGCATTTTCACTGATGGGCACAGAATTTTTGAACCACACTTCAAACCTGGTTTAAGCACGTACATACAGTATATATGTGTGCACAGCTCTGAAATCTGAGACCAAAGCAAAAAAATTCTACTTTCATAATATGAAGTCAATGGGACCAAGAACTGATCCCAGAGACACTCCTTGACAAGCGATGGAAACACTTACTGTATATTTCCAATATATAAATCACAGGGAAGACTGAGTTGGGAATCATCATCAGGACTGAAGACAGTGAGATGCATGAAATCAGTAAGACTGTAAAGCATCCATCCATTCATTTTCTGTACCGCTTATCCTACACAGGGTCGCGGTGGAGCCTGGAGCCTATCCCAGGGGACTCGGGACATAAGATGGGGGACACCCTGGATGGGATGCCAAACTATCACAGGGCACAATCACACACCCATTCACACACTACGGACAATTTGGAAATGGCAAATCAGCCTACAACGCATGTCTTTGGACTGGGGTAGGAAACCGGAGTACCCAAACGAAAACCCAGAAGCACGCGGAGGACATCCAAACACCCCCCAACCTCAGAGGCAAACATGTTAACCACTAAGCCACCATGCCCCCTGACTGTACAGTATATTGTGAAGAAATTACCTGCAAAATAAAATGAGGGATGTTTTCAGGTACTTTTCCAACTTGGATTGCTATAGATGTAGTGAAAGGAAGGTTATTTTTGATGTGACCATTTGTGAAGATGATGCAGAAGGTTAATGTGCTGCTGCCCTTTTTTTTCACACAGGTGATTATTCCCAAAACAGTGTACTTGCTCCCAGAAATTTGAAAGACCTGACCTCACTGACTGAAATCACGCTCACTCATTAATATTCTTTTCATGTTGTCAGATGTTGACATTTCAAGGTTCCAACAAGCAAAAGCTTATTAAACAATAATAAAATGTTCCATAAACCAATGAAAATATATAGACAATTTGTTCATATATGATCCACAGCGTCATATATGCTTGGAAGAGTGAGTCACCACCTCAGCCCTTGACCTCAGAACTTATGGTCATTAATGTTTGTTTAATTGAAATTCCAGGTAGCAGGTTACATTCAATTTTCTTGAAGTTCAGTGGGGAAATATAAGAAATGGACTAGTGATCCAATAGGATTTGGCATCCACTTCATTTGAAGAGAGATGGCATAAACTGAACTTTTACTCTGTCATCAAAGCAAAATATTACGACAAGCATTGAGATGAGAGGTTTTATGTGGGGCACATGCTGGGCAGTTTTACAGATTGGAACTATAAAATAAATGGATTATACATTATAATATGCAATTACAGCACATCTTGTTTTATACCCCTTATACCACATGTTTTATATCCCTTATACCACAACAATATAGTGATTTTTAATATATCAATGAATGACACGATACTTTTACCCATTTATTGTTGCTTTCAATATTTTGGGTTGTCAATGAAATGAGTTAGTTTATATTATGTTCTCGATAACATACATTAAATATAGCAGCTATAAATAGTTATAAGCTCCCTTACCAGCCTCTCTTTTTCTGTCACATGAAGTTAGACTAGAAAGCAAAGTTCTCTGCCCTGATGTCTGCCCTAATGGTGACATCATGCTGACACTGGAGACTTATTTCATAAATGTTAAATAAACAACTCCTTACAGCAAACTATATACTACATACATTTTAATGTATTAGAACAAGAACATTACTATATATATTTTATATTGGTTGTTTTATATAGGTTTTATATAGGTTGTCCTAGGTTGTTTCATCCTGATGGCCTGCACCCCAGCAGCCTCGGAGCGGAATTGCTGTCAGACAACATCTCCAAGGCGCTACACACCAAGTGACTGCCTACCGTAAGTACATCTTCCTACAATAACAAC
>JANDJT010000092.1:16390115-16408931 GCA_024331685.1 Stegophilus panzeri | reverse complement strand
TCGCACTTTTAATATCTATATACCGTGTTGATATTTCTGTAAAGCTGCTTTGAGACAATGTCTATTGTAAAAAGCGCAATACAAATAAAATTGAATTGAATTGATTTGAATTGAATTTTAGCTAGACCTGCCAGTGTCCCTGCTTGCACCCTAATCTTAATGCACACCCTTTTAAAACACTATAGACTAAGAACACACCTAATAATCTGCTCTCCCTCTCTCTCTCTCTCTCTCTCTCTCTCGCTGTATGTGCTGCCTGATGTGATGCCGGTGCCAGACCCTCACCTCCACTGCTGTGTCTCCTCTTGCTCTCCAAACCTGCCTGATTCATCCTGATGCTCTATTTCTGCTCAGAGCTTCTGCATGCCCAACATACCCACGTTTCACTAGTGTTGGGTCCGAGTCCACCTTTATCGAGACCAAGTCCTGTTTTGTTATCCCTATATCATACTTATTTGATATTTTATAAGTGTTAGAAAGCAGATGCTTCCTTGGGAATGGCAATATTTGAAATGAGTGTCATATTGAATCATCCCACTTAAAATATCTGTTCATTTTTAAGGACCAATATGTTGTTTCATGGAAATCATTTTTTGTCACTAAGAAACAGATGGGCCAATTCTGTCCTAACACACAAATGCAATCATCCAAACCCCCTAGGAATTATTTCATTGTCACAAATGTCACAAAAGACAACTAGCAATGCCAACTTACATAATAACCGTAATCATTTATAACCTTTCCTCCTGGTGCTAATTAAAATGCAATGTGTGAAAAAAGGAAAAACCTGAGAGGAATTGTATACACATAAAATCTAAGTAACATATGTCTTGTAATACTCATATCAAAGTGAAATATTCAGGGACAACTCCAGGTTTCATATCATTTCCCTAAGATTAATTTTTGTGAGGTAACATGTGTTAGCCTGGCTGTATGTCTGTAGATCTTTCTTTGGCTTTTTTCGAGGTAACTTTTAATGAGGTAATTTCTGTTGCTAATTCTGAGGTAAAATGTTAGCATTGCTGTGTTTCTATAGGTTATTCTGTGCTAACTTGTTAGGTTGGCAATGTTTTGTGTTGCTTATTCTTTGGTAATTAATTAGCCAATTATGTTCATGTTGCTTGTTCTGAAATAACTCATAGTCTAGGTATATTTCTGTGGCTTGTTCTAGGATAACTTCTTATCCTAAACAGTAGTATGATTTAGTATGAGTAAGGCATGATTTTCTTCTGTGCTTACTCATTAGCCTTGCTAGGCTTCTCTAGCATACAGTATTTTGAGGTACCTTGTAAGTCAGTTATGTTTCTATTGCTAATTCTGATGTTAAAAGTCAGCAAGGATCACGACAGCTTCGGTTTTCATATCTTTTCCCCTGAGAATCATTTTGTCTTTTTGATGTGCTAAGAATCATTTGAGCTGACAGGTAACAGAATATCTGGGCAGGTGGTCTAATCTGCACTCTGAAATAAACATAATTATATTTATCATGTGCTCACATAAGCTTGGATAGCTGCTGCTAGATGATTATGTAAGCTAAGTCATTTTGCCCTGTGCAGACTAAGTGAAGGTACATTCCATTAACATCCTTCAAACATAGTAAAAAACACAGCAGATGTGACCTTGAGACAGGCTTTTCTCATGAATAAGGCAACATTACTCTTTTACTCTCTAAAGGGATAAATGCAGACAGAATTACTACCACGTGGTAACTTAGTTTCATTTGTTGCAAATAAAGGAGATGATTAGGGGTTCACAGATTGTATTCTGGTTGGTGTTATACCTGAGCTAACTGCATTTTAGTGGATTTTCAACACGAATTTAAGATAAACTGACGGAAAGTGTTTTAGTGCTGCAACATTAATTCAATATCAACATAACACCTTATCATAATGCTTCCAGCTTGATCTTAAAGCTAGAATTATACTAAATTAACAACAAAAATGCTGCTAATGGACCAAAGTTAGGAATATCTGAAAATTGTAGACTTGTGGGGACATATTTGGCTGAAACACTGCTCCCTCACCACCTTATTTTTTTTGTACACAATAACTGCAGCTTAATCATAAAGGAGAACGTCTGGTCTTCTGTCCATAAGTTGAATCAAGTGCAACTGGATTATTCAGCAAGCCAGTGATCCAAAGAATAGGAGTAAATCCTAGTCCTAGACATAAGTGAAAGACTGATCTCCAGTTATCAGAAGCATTTTGTTGCAGTTATTGCTGCTAAAGGTGGCGCAACCAGATTTTAAGTTTAACGGGGCAATTAGTTTTTCACATTGGGGATAGGTGTTGGATAACTTTTTTTTTTTTTTTTTTTTTTGCTTCAATAAATAAATAAATAAATAAATAAATAAACTGTATTTTGTGTTTACTCAGGTTGCCTTTGTTTTATGTTGTATTTCATTTGAAGATCTAAAACTATTTAGTATGAGATATACACAAAAACAGAGATAATCAGGCAAATACTTTTTCACAGCACCATATATTGTTTAATGAATCCAAATGTGAGAGCGAGGCAGACGAGGAAGTGCACGCTGGCCCCCAAACAGCTCTACCAATATCGACCACCCTAGCCTAGCTGAGGCACGAACCAAGCAGCTTTGGTACACCGATCCATAGCGCTAGCCGCCAAGTTGATTCCAGGAGCAATGTACGTGAGGGTAGTAGTGCTTGTGTGACACAATGAGGGGTCAGAAATGTGAGAACTGCAGTGCATTCGGCTTAAGAGGAAAATAACAACTCAAAATCGCCTTGTCCCTGCATGGCCAAACTCAAAGGCACCAAATAATAAAGGAATAAATCACTCTTAACTTAAACGACCCAAATATTTATCTCTAGCCTCCTCTTTAGTCTTCTTTTCCTTAATCTACTTTCTCTGTACTTCTAAGTTTCCCTTCTTCCTTTTCTTAAATCTATTTTCCCTTCATTCTGAGCTTCCTTTCTTTCTTTCTTTATTGTTTCATCTTTAATTCTCAGATTCCTTTCTTTCTTTTACTCAATGTTTTCTGTCTAATTCTAATCTCCTTTTCTCTGTGTGTGTGTGTGTGTGTGTGTGTGTGTGTGTGTGTGTGTGTGTGTGTCTGTAACCTATAAGATGACATCCAGCAAGTGAGAATGTGAAATCTGCTTTATGTGATCACTTTACCTTTATATAAATTGAGTTAGACACTTCTTGCTGGTGTTCATACCCAGCAGCTGGCTTTGCATATGACCACATATAACCTATCAAGTAGAAACTACATTCGAAGGGCATCGTGTAGTAACTGGTCTTGGTGCCTGGTGCCTGAGAGGGCACTCACAGTGTTACAAAAGGAAAGTTGAGTTAATGGCATATGATGGATATAAAAAGTCTTTAGCACCCCTGTTAAAAATGGCAGGTTTTTGTGATGTAAAAAATTAAATGTGAAATTACAAGTTATAAAAATGAAGTGGAAAATGATGAGAGACATTTTAGGGAAAAAAGGAAAAATAAGTGTGCACACCCACAAACTTCGTTGACACACCTTTTGATTTTATTACACCACTCAGTCTATTTGGGTAAGAGTTTATATGTGTGGCAGACCTTGACTTGGCAATATTTTCGAACTCTTTATTGCAAAAACATTCTAGATACATCAAATTGTACGGGCATGTTGCGTGCACACTTCAGGTCACCCCACAGATTTTTAGTTGGATTCAGATCTGCGCTCTAGCTAAAAAACATTAATCTTCTTTTGGTTAAGCCAGTCCTTTGTTGATTTGGAGGTATGCTTTGGGTTATTGTCGTGCTGAAAGGTGAAATTCCTTTTCATCTTCAACTTAATAGCAGACACCTAAAGATTTTGCACTAAAATCGACTATTATTTGTAACTATTAATGATTCCTTCCACCTTGATAAAAGCCCCAGTTCTGGCTGAAGAAAAGCAGCCCTAAAGCACGATGCTGCCATCACCATGCTTCACCGTGGGTATGTTATTTTTGTGATCTGCAAGCATACCTTTTGGAATTGGTCTCATCAGACCATAACAAATTTGTCCATGTGGTTTGGAGTGATCTATTTGGGCTTGGATGTTTTTTTTTTGTGAGAAAGGGCTTCCATCTAGCCACCCTACACCATAGCCCAGACATGTGAAGAATATGATGGATTGTCGTCACATGCAGAGAGTAATCAGTACTTGTCAGATATTCCTGCAGCTCCTTTAATGTTGCTGTAGGTCTCTTGGTAGCCTCTCTGGTAAGTTTTTGTCTTGTCCTTTTATAGATTTTTGAGGGTGGGAAAAGTTCTGACATGATTTATCTTAGTTTCTTATATTTTTTTACATCACAGTCTAACAGGGGTGTGTAGACTTTTTATATTCATTGTAAATACATTATATACATTAGTGTATGGCTCAGTTTAAGGCCTCTTTCAGGTTGTAATTAAGTTACAGTTTTAGCTATAACCATCCTGATCAGCTACTTCTTGTACCACCTCCATTTTCTAACCAAAAGCCAAAAACAAATGGCATAATATTAAATGGTAAATGGTGCACTTATATAGCACTTTACACTGTGTCCCATTCTCACACACACCCCAGCAGTAGCAGAGCTGCCACGCAAGGTGCTAACTTGCCATAAAGAGCATCTTGGGGTTCAACGTCTTGCCCAAGGACACTTCAGCATGTGGAGTCATGTGGGCCGGGAATCAAACCGCCAACCCTATGATTAGTGGGCAACCTGCTCAACCACCTGAGCCACAGCCACCCCATAATATTATCCCCCTCCCGTGTCCTTTCCTCTTTTCTATCCTAGATGCAGAGAACTTGATGGAAACCAACATGGACTTAGAGAGAACATGTGAAAATCTGCACAGCCAATAACCCTAGCTCAGGATCAAAGCAGGGACCCTGGAGCTGTGAGGCAGCAGCATTACCTGCTGCACCACCTACTGTGTAATACTTATCAATTTTGAAGAGAGGCATGATAAAACATACACACAAGAAGTCAAGTTCATTTTCTTTTTCTTGAGAACTGGACAACCTTTAAGTATCTGCTTATGCTGCTTATTAGGTATACTGTAGCTGAGTCTCGGTAGTAATTACAGTCAATTTTAATACATTTGATCCATTAAATGAAAATAAAATTAATAAAAAAAACTAATTATGTGAGCAAATTGCAGTCACTTGAAATAAAAAAACGTGATCCATTCTAGGTATCAATGTGAAGCAGAAACAAGGAGGAAGAAAAAGGAAAACCGCTTGAATTTTAACCACTGACTTCCTAATTACATAAACATGAGTCATGGCTTGAGTCACTCCACACTGTCATTGTTTCAGTGCTCTGTGTGAAATTCATTCACAATTCAAGACCAGCTAATAACGCATGAATGCATATCATGATTACATATGTAAATTGATTTCCTGTCCAACCCTGGCTAATGTCATTGACATCAGAGGGCATAATTCTTATGTGAAACCTGAAGATGCACACGTGAGCACATTCAAATTTATTAAAAACATTCAAATCTTCTTTGGTAACATTTTATTTGAAGGGCACGTTCATAGTGCCTTTATAGCATAACATACTATAACTTACTACTTATGAATGTGTCACAAAGGCCCTTTATATAAAGCATTACTGGTCTTTTTTTACTGTGAAATAAAAGATTAGCTCAATTTTAGGCCATGGTGTGATTAAAAAAGCAAAAGATATAGAGGTAGTGACCGGGTGATCTACCTCTACTTCTCTCAAGGACACCCAAGTCCTCTCTTTAAGAGTTGCTTTCTTTATCCAGTACCTCTAAGTGCATGTCCTAACTATTCTTTCCTGCCATGCAAGGGCTACTTTTTGACCGACTGCCAGTTACTAGACGTAATTAAAATATGTCCTGTGGCCTTCCATGACATTGCCACTTTTTTGTGGGGCCTCAAGTTGCTTTTTTAAGCTACACTTTTCTTAGAAGCATTAAGCAGAACATGTTCCTGGAATGTCAAAACAGACCTAGCCATCAAGGAAGTCCACCCCCACCCCTCAATCCCACACACAAAAAAAGTCTCGGGATGTGTATTTAAGTTCTATATTTAAGGATGTGTGTTTAAGTCCTACCTTTTAAGTCCTTCTTTTCTTTCCTGAGGCCTATCTGCTAATGAATAACAAAGATTACAACTCATATTCATTCTCATATACTTACTACTACATATACTTAATACTTTTTTTAAATGATTGATTATATTGCTACTTATATTCAGACAACTCCAAGTATTGTTTGTCAGTAGGAAAATTTATATTTGTTTCAACAGATCTTGTTGCAGCAGAGTTGCCTTGTTTCTGCTTGTTTACAGCAAAACTGTATTTTTACAGCACTACATATTGATTAATGCATATTGACAAGCAAGTTGACAGAGAATATTACTATAAAAACACAACTGCAATTTTATAGTTATTCAACATTGCCAAATATACTGGACATAAACAAACATACACTGCCAAATACACATGGTGGAAAATTCAAAAACATCCGAGAAACAATAGTTACAAATCGTTGATTATTGCTTTTGATCCACAAAAAGTCACAGGAAAAATTCATCACAGATATTGACAAATCAATCTTTCTTGGACATTTACATGTTTAATCCATTAACATTACTTGTGAGCTAAAACTAGCCTGTGAACTGTGCAGCCTACGTAGATACACCAATTAGCCATAACATTAAAACCACCTGCCTAATATTGTGTAGATCCCCCTTGTGCTACCAAAACAGTTCTGATCCGAGTGGGATCGAACCAGATGGGCTAGCCTTCGCTCCCCATGTGCATCAGTGAGCCTTGGGCACCCATGACCCTGTTGCCGGTTCACCGGTTGTCCTTCCTTGTAAAACTTTTGGTAGGTACTAACCACTGCATACCAGGAACACCCCACAAGACCTGCTGTTTAGGAGATGCTCTCACCCAGTTGTCTAGCCATAACAATTTGGCCCTTGTCAAAGTCACTTCCAACACATCAACTTTGAGAACTGACTGTTCACTTGCTGCCTAATATATCCCACCCCTTGACAGGTGCCATTGTAAGGATATAATCAATGTTATTCACTTCATCTGTAAGTGTTTTTAGAGTTATGGCTGATCGGTGTATGAAGATATGTACAAGAAGATTTTAGAGAAAATATACTGAAACCTATCTACACTTGACCTACAGTGACCTATCTATAACTGGCCAATGCTCGGATAATTTGTTTAGCTTAGTGCATGTAGCTCTAGCCACCTAGCTAATGTGCTCCTACATAGCCAATGTAACTTGCCATCCCACTTACTTGATATAAAGTGCTCATTACAGTGAACAGAGTGTATTGTTATATGCTGCCAAAATTCATCTTTGGCAATCAGGATCTTTCGTAAATGAGTACAATAGAATATATTTATTGTTTGACGGCTATTGTCGGATCCCATGGTGCAACACATTGAAGGCATACTGATACTTGTCAGTAACTCCACAATCTTTCAGTCAATTAAGATATCAAATTACACAATAAGAACTTGTGAAAACCAACTGAAAGGGCCACACACACACACCATTCTTCTCTCTCTCTCTCTCTCTCTCTCTGTCTCTGCCCCTCTATTATAGCCATTACTTCACAATATACTCCATACTTTCCATCATATCATGGCCCTAGTTTAATTTGCATTGAACAGTCCAGAGAATGAAGTCCAAGACTCCTCACACTGTCAAGTTTTGATTGGCTGCTGTCAGACCATTCTGGATGTTTCCTGCTCTTTAACAAAGTTTCTGCTAATGTAATGCTCAAATTAATGTGTCTCTCTTTTTTTCTCATATTAGAGCACCTCTTATAAACCAGCTGCACATGAATCACTGCAATATCGAAAAATAAAATGATCCTCTACATGTCCTATGCCACATAAAGTATTTTTTTCTGATAACGAAAGTTTAGAGCTGAGCTGAGCACGAGGCAGAGTAACCTTGACTTTCAGTGTAGAGCTACAATGATGAATTGTCTCAGTAAGGCCAATGTTTTCATTTAACAAAGTTGAGCATCCACTGTAAGCTTCCACAAGAACCCACAACAGCATTTTGTTAATCTACATCCAGACAACACTCTCAGGTAAACTCTATCAGACCGCTACTGTATGTTTTGTGGTTTTGTCTATTCACATACTTATGTTGCAAACATGACTACATAAACTAATCAGTGAATAAAATACAAAACTAATTATTGCAAAAAAAAAAAAATAATAAGAAGAATTAATTAATGTATTCAAAATTGCTGTAGGGAAATCCAAAGTCAAGGATGGCCTCCTACTGACACTGGTAAATCAGAGCATTTGGGGACTTTAATTAACAAACATGGGGTCTAGTGTAAAAATTTAAGCATCCTCACAACATCACTCAGAACTGTAATTAGTTTAGAAGTACACTTGTGTCTCAATTTAGTCAAAATAATAAGTGCATGGGCTCTGCGATGGATTGGCACCCCATCCACGGGTGTACCCCAACTTGTGCCTGGGATAGGCTCCAGGTTCCCCGTTACCCTGAAGGATAAGCAGTATAGAAAATGGATAGTTGGATAGTCAGTGCATGGATAAAACTACGAATATCTATTTATAGTACACTTTAAAAATGTATTACTATATTTTTATGAATTCATGTGTCATGGCCCCCTTTTTTTCAAGGTTTCTGTGTGAAACCCATATGTCTAAGGAGGCTTTTACACTGGCAGTTTAGTCCAAAACAGAGCACAGTTTGCAAGAAAAATTGGTAACATGAAAGCTGTCATGTTGACTGGAAAGTGCACCAGGTACCAAACCCAAGACTACCTGTAGGAGGTGGTCTGAATTCAGTTGCACTGGAACTGAGCCACAATTCCCATGAATGTGAACACAACTCATACTCGGGTCCACACTTGTTCAGGGCGTAAAGTAAAATAACCAGCACATGTGTTTTAGCCAATGACATCACTAGTTTCCTCAACACAGATGTACCATGGTTCGCAGAGAAACTTTGTAAGACATTGTGCTTTGCATAATAGCACCAAAATAATAATAATTTTTTTAAAAATACATGGTGAGTTGCGTTGTGTTCACCATGCACGTTTGTGATGACGTAAGATGAACGCAAATCCACCGTAGCAAATGTGCACAGTGTGAAAACCACCTAAGCAAGTGTTCTCAAACGGGGACCCCTTTAACTGTTAAAATCAATTTCACAGACCCACTCAGTGTTGGCTTATTTCCATACATCCACCCATTTTCCATACCACTTATCCTACACAGGGTCACAGGAGATCCCAGGGAACTCGGGGCACAAGAAGGGGAACCCATTGCCAACCCATTGCAAGGCACATTTTGAACCCACAACCCCAAAGTGTGAGGCAAACGTGCTAACCACTGTGCCCCCCTGCAGGCTTATTTTATGAACATAATCTACTGTGTATATTTATACATAATTGAAATGTGTACTATTGGCTATTTATTTGAGGTTTTTAAATTAATGATCTTTCCAAGAACAGAACACGTGTAGATGTTATTTATAGGTTTTTAAGTTATTGGCGTTTGGGTTAAATCCATTAAATTCAATGACTAGTCAAACAGGCTAATAACTAGCAGAAGTCAGTAATAAATATAATAACTCTGATAATGGTGCATGGTGGTTTCTACCACTGTAACTATTTACTTTATATAATCACAGACCCTGTGTCATTGCTTCTCTGGTTTCTAGGCTTATCTCCTACTCCGTCAGGCTAGCACTTTTCTTCCTTTGATTCATTTATAGTCTATTCTTGCATAGGCTGTCTGTGCACATGCAACATAATAAACACACAGGGAGAACAACCTCATTACAGAGAAGCTTTCTGATCAGTTTATACCACCAGGCCATGCTGAAATGAATACTCAGTTTATTATTGCGTTTTGTTCTCAGGCATTAAACACAGCTTATCATGGAATAAATACAAAGCCTCATTTTGTTGATGCTGACTCAGATGGCTGTTAATGAACCTGCTGTCAGCTGTAAATAGCAGCAGATACTGTTATAAACAGTGATCTCTAGAACAGATGCACCACGAGAGAAAATAATGACATGAAAAGTGTGTGGTCCAAACCAAGGAGAGTTTGTTCTAATGAGGGGTCCGGTGCCTTCTTGAAATTAGACGTAGTGAGTCATGATGTCAGTCACCTGGTGCCGAGGTAAAACACTCTGCATATCAGATACCACTCAAACCCACAGTAGTTGGAGTCATATTTAACAAGAATATTTGGACATTAATTCCACTTCTGTTTGATACGTGAGTAGAACAGGAAAGGTCAATTGTTCCTGACAATTGAAGGTCGAAGCCATGGACTAACTCCATTTATCTGATGTATCTGCTCTGAATTTACTTTTGAGCTGTTTTTTCAGTAGTCGTTGACTACTGAAGGTTAGTCAATGCCATTAAGTATGTAATGAGCACTTTCCAAATGACATCTCACCAGCTCCTGCTGTGTGCAGCTCAAGTATTGCCAGCTCTCACTATCTCAGGTAGACATCCTGACCCAGACAGGTTACAGTCTCTGGTGGTTGTACAAAAAGAAAGGCAGTGTATGTTCCAGGTTTCCACAGTCACATTTCATTTTTCAGAGCTGTACACTCAGGCATGATGACATTTTAATCAGAAAATACTATCTGCTATTATTTATGGTTACTGATAATGAAATGAGCAACAGGATTGATATTACAAAGGCAGATCAAAATGTCATCTGTACAAGTAAATCTGCTTGCATCTAAGCGAACAACCCTGCTGATATTGTTTCATTTTAGTTCAACCTTTTTTTTTACCGATCCATATTTATATTACCCATGCACATGAACAATTTAACTGTCCTACATGTCAAGTGAAGAAGAAGAGGAAGAAGAAAAGGAGGAAAAGGAGAAGCATAAGAGGGAGAAGGAAGATGATGACAAGTAAAAGAAGAAGAAGAAGAAGGAGGAGGAGGAAAAAGAGAAGAAGAAAAGGAAGGCAGAGTGGAGGACAAGATTAAGAAGAATGTTTTTTGACAATAGGAGGAAACCTGAGCATTGGGAGGAGAAAGAGAAGAAGAGAAAGGAGGCAGAGGTGGAGAAGAGGAAGAAGAAGATTAAGAAGAATGTTTTTGGGAAGAAGCCTGAGCATATGGAGAAGAAGGAGGAGTACAAAGAGCAGGAGGAGGAGAACGGTGAGGAGGAGAAAGAGAAACAGAAAAAGAAGGCGGGGTGGTGGACAAAAAGAATAAGAAGAAAAAGAATGTATCTGGCCAGTGGGAGGAAACGTAAACATGAGGAGGGGATAAAGAGATGAAGGAGGAGGTGGTGGCAGATGAGGAGGAAATGTATTTGTTCTGAATAAATTTTTATTTTTATTTTTATTTTTATTTTTTAGTGACTTTTAATGAGAGAACAACAAATGTTCCATAAAAAAATGTTTGTTCTTATTGCGCTTGACTGCAAAACAAAAATTGTGTTTGTTTGCCATCTAGTGCATAACTTTGGTAGCACACTTAAGTGAAAAGTAGTCTTGGGGGTATTTTTTGTCTGATACACTATATGCCCAAAAATATGTGGACACTTGACCATCAAACCCATATGCGCTTGTTGAACATCCAATTCCAAAACCATGGCTATTAATATTGAGTTTCCCTAACACCCATCTACTTAGCTAGAGAATCAAAATAGTTACAAACACATTGCATTGTGAGTATTTGCATAGGTCGCAGTGAAATGTAATGGAAACAACCAACAGGAAATGTTAATAATCATTTTGATTATCAGCATCATCCAAGGTAAAAGAGGTAAAAGTCACATGCAGCATTTGACAAACCAGAATGTCTTCCTCATCACTTTCCTCAAAAGAGCATTTGAATTAACCTGATAGAAATTCACAATTTTTTTCACTGTTCAGAGATTCACATTTTAAAAATTAAAAAATGAAGTATCTATATTCAAATGTTGTTTTTTTTCCGTGATCACATATTCCGATTCAGTAATTCAGTTTTCAATCAAGTGGGTTTTTACTGTCATTCATCTATATAGCTTGTATACATTGGAACGAAATGACGTTTCTCCAGGACCATGGTGCAACACAGAACAGTACACAAGACTACATAAAGTACAATATACAACAGTGTGAGATGAATGCAAAGCAATAAAAATACAGAACAAAACAATACATACACAGGACAGTAAATACACAGAACATGGGATGTAAACTATAACCTATTGTGTAATGTCACAGCACAAGTATAGCAGCAATACTGGCAGCAAAAACAAGTTTGATAATATAAAGTAGTACTGACTCTTACTGGGTTAGTCTGTGTGAATTGGTATGAGTCGTACTGGGTTAGATGTTTGACTAGCCCAGGTAAGCGTTGGGAGGCAGCAGGGTGTTGAGTAATTTGACTGCCTCAGGGAAGAAACTGTTGCGGAGTCTGCTGGTGGTGGCACGGATGCTCCTGTACCTTCTGCCAGATGGCAGGAGGATGAAGAGTCCATGAGAGGGGTGAGAGGGGTTGTCTACAATACTGGTGGCTTTACAGATGCAATGGTTGTTGAATGAAGTGTCTATGGTGGGTAGAGAGATTTTGATTATCTTTTCAGCTGTCCTCACAATCCGCTGTAGGGTCTTGCGATCGGAGACTGTTCAGTTCCCGTACCACATGGTGAGACAGCTGGTCAGGATGCGCTCTACAATCCCTCTGTAGAAGGAGGTGAGGATGAGAGGGGGACGTTTGGCTCTCTTCAGTCTCCACAGGAAGTGGACGCGCTGCTGGGCCTTTTTGACTAGACAGGTGGTTTTGAGAGTCCATGAGAAGTCCTTAGTCATGTGCACACCAAGACACTTGGAGCTTTTGACTCTCTCCACAGTTGTTCTGTTGATGTGCAGTGGTGAGTGATCTACTTGGGTTCTCCTGAGGTCAACAATCATCTGTTTAGTCTTACCAACATTAAGAGATAGATTGTTGTCTCTACACCATTCTGTGAGCTGGTTCACCTCCTCCCTGTACTTAATGTTTCTGATGAGGTCCACAACTTTAGTGTCATCAGCGAACTTGATTGTGTGAGTAGAACTGAACTTGGCAGCACAGTCATGAGTCAGCAGGGTAAGCAGCAGTGGACTGAGCACACAGCTCTGAGGGGCACCGGTGTTCAGTGCGGTGGTGCTGGAGGTGGAGTTGCCGATCCTGACGGACTAGGGTCTCCTGGTCAGAAAGTCCAGGATCTAGTTGCAGAGGGAGGTGTTCAAACTCAGCAAGCTCAACTTTGTTGTCAGTTGTTGTGGGATGATCGTGGTGAATGCTGAACTGAATTCTATGAACAGCATTCTTACGTAATTGTCCTTTTTGTCTAGCCGTATCAGAGACAGATGGATGGTAACAGATATGGCATCCTCTGTTGAGTGGTTGGGAGGTATGCATACTGAAATGGGTCCAGTGTGGTGTGGAAGACTGCTCTTTATGTGTTTCATGACTAGCCGCTCAAAGCACTTCATGGTGATATGTGTGAGTTCAACAGGCCGGTAGTCATTCATGCAGGACAGAGATGATTTCTTCAGCACAGGGATGATGGTGGTCATCTTGAAGCACACAGGGACAACTGCTTGGCTCAGGAAAATGTTGAAGATGTCTGTGAGGACATCTGCAAGCTGATCAGCACATTCCCTGAGTACCTGGCCAGGTATGTTGTCAGGACCTGCAGCTTTCCGTGGGTTAACACTGAATAGAGCTTTCCTGACATCTATTGTAGACAGACTAAGTACTTGGTCGATGGAGGTTGAGATGGTCTTCCTCGCTGACATGTTGTTCTGTGCTTCGAACCATGTGTAGAAATCGTTCAGTGCATCTGAGAGCGAGGCATCATCATCACAGACATTTGGTGTAGCTTTGTAATCTGTGAGGGCCTGAATGCCTTGCAACATATACCTTGTGTCTTTGGTGTTTCAGATATTCAGAAACCTTTATTAAGGATGGTTATTTCAGTGCTCAAATTCACCTGTCTAATTCAGATTGCAAAATTTAGTACAAAAAATATTACAATAAGGGGCGCATGGTGGCTTAGTGGTCAGCACGTTCGCCTCATGCCTCCAGGGTTGGGGGTTCGATTCTTTCCACTGCCCTGTGTGTGCAGAGTTTGCATGTTCTCCCTGTGCCGCAGGGGTTTCTCCAGGTACTCTGGTTTCTTCCCCCAGTCCAAAGACATGCATGGTAGGCTGACTGGCATGTCCAAAGTGTCCATAGTGTATGAATGGGTGTGTAAATGTGTATGTGATTGTGTCCTGAGATGGATTGGCACCCCGTCCAGGGTGTACCCTGCCTTGTACCCAATGCTCCCTGGGATAGGCTCTAGGTTCCCCGTGACCCAGTAGGATAAGCGGTATAGAAAATGGATGGATGGATGGAAACATTATAATAATAATAAATACATGTCAACATCCGGGTTACTCAGGGGAAAGCAAAGCCAATCAAGCCTGGAGAGTGTTTTGAGGTTTTGCATCTCCTGTCGTTAAACGCCTCCCCCTCTCATGTGTGTATGACTATAAACAGAATACTGCAAAGGCAATCATGGATTTAAAACAGAGTAATAAAGAAATCTGTGTTTTATTTAACGTGCGTCCTTTAGCAGGAGTCTGTAGGGGGAGTGTGAGGGAATGAGCCAGTTACAAAGTGGCACCTGATCAACTGATGCCTATTTGTGGTTATTATTCTTTCTCTTTGTGTGTGAGTGTGTGTGTGTGTGTGTGTCGAAGCGAGCTGAAAGACGACGTATAGATTATACACTTAAAAAAATACACAATGGTTCATTAAATATGGCGGCGCTGCACTCAAGTTAATATTTTTTGTGCCATACAAATTTGGGGGCGTGGCTTTTTGTACTCGATTTGCATAAGAGTGAGGAACTTGATTTAATTTTGAGCCTTATGTAAAGGTTGTTTTCAGCCTTTCCTGTTTTGTGTTGGCTTATAGGCCTAGGGCTCTTGTTTAGGGAAATGTTTTGTAATATCAAGTGTTTGGCACTTGATATAAGACGGGTTCAACATTCATATGATATAAGTAGTGGTCCTACAAATAATATCAGCAGTGCTCTTACTACATCGGCGTAAAAAAAAAATTAAACCCATGTAGTAGGTTTACCTGATTAATAATTGTTACTACGTGTAGCTAAATAGTAGGTGTGCCTAGTACTATATATTGTATGTGGGTTACATGTGGATCTCCTACACGACCACAAGAGGGAGCCATTTACTTGAAAATATCCTATATAAAAAAATAAAAAAAAGAAAGAAAACGTAGATTAAAGAAAATGTGCCGGGTTGCTAGTTGAAGGTATTGGGGGGAGGTTATTATTTTCAGAACATGACCAAAAAAAAAGCGGGAAACTAATGAATCCATTTCCACAAAAGCCATACTAAGCTGGACAAAATGCGCGTGCGCAGTTGTCAATTAAGAACTTTGGAAAACTTTCCCCCTTGATGCTGCTTCGGTGCATGCGCAGAAAGACGCTCGGGAACTCTCAAAGTAGCGCGTAGTCGGCAGTAGGCTGCTTTTCCAAGTGCCGAAAAGAAATAAATGACTATGAAGGAACTAGGGGGCGGCTGGAGAAACTCTGAAGAGACAAACGGATAAAACGTTGCAGAATATCCATACATAATCTCAAACGAGTCCTGTGTTGCAATTGAAAAGGAAAAGGTGGGTCATTTCCTATCATTGAAGCTGGAGTTGTGAAGATTAAGTTGACTTTTTTCTGACTTTTAATCACTTTTTTTTAATCAGCCTTACTAATAGTCCAGCTTCTCGTTATTTTATTTTACTCTGCTTTAATTACTTTAACATGCTTTCCCCGTGAGGTGCTACAAACAAACAAAGGTCATGTTAGATCTCATTTGGACAAGCACGAGACCTTTGGTAGATTTAATCGCGCGCGCCATGGTTGTGCTTTAACCATAAACAGCTGTGCATCATTCAGGTAGACTAACGCAAGACTTTAAAATGGTTTTTATGGTTTGTTTTGTATAAAACTCTTTATCTGTAAGGTGTCTAAGCCATTCCTGGTGTATAAGCACTACTTTGTATGTAGACTAGTGAACCAGAAATGTCTAACGGTCCAGTATTGACTTTACCTGGTGGTGCTTTTATGCTTTCTTATGCTCTAACACAACAGGGAACTAATGTCCTGACCTGCATGACTTCTGTTTCCTCGTTATCTTTGCAGAGTTTGTCCTTAAACAATGCCCAAGGTTGAAAGGGTGTCTGTGAGTGACAGTCAATATACTTGAACAATATACATTGTTACTGCCCTTTAACCAGATTATTTTTAAACCACACAGCACCTTGACTAGTTCTGGGGTTGTTTAATTCAATTCAGGTTTATTTGGATAGTGCTTTTAGCAAGGGATATTGTCACAAAGCAGCATTACAGTAACACAAATTTCTGAAAAAGGAAAAAAAACAAAAAAACAAATGATACCCTCATATAATTTGTATTGGTTTTAATGGTCCCTGTGGGTCTCTACGGGTAATTTGTTGACTGCTATTGGTGACATGTTATGTTTAGTGGATACCATTAAGGACCAGTAATGGTTTTAATGATTATCCGATGGTTTGTAATGGTATATGTAGTGGAAATCATTAGAATTTCTGTGATGGTTTCTATTGTGTTTGGGGGGTTTTTTTGTTTGTTTTTGTTTTTCAGAAGGAATTTTAAGCCAGATGCAAAAAAAGGAAAAACTCCCTGAGACCACACGAGGAAGAAACCTTGAACATTCATTTTACATTAACACATTCACATGATCCATCCACAGCATTACAGTTTTGTAATCTAGGCTAGGGGTGTAACTATTTTAAGTTTTCTAAAAAAAAATATTATGGTAAAACAATATTAATCAACTATTTAAAATGCACAGGGTGGTGGTGAGAATTAACAGAAAAATGTAATAGCAAATCTTTCTACAAAAGTCTTTTTGTACATACTTGTACACCAAAAGGAAACAAACGTATCAAATTGTGCTGAAATGTTTTTTGGGGTTTTTTTTGTTTGTTTTTTTTAAATCTATATTTGAGTGAGACAGTAGCGGATTGCATAATCAAAATGCTTTATTGTTGTCTACATCCCCTGGAGGAGAAATGGAGGTTGTTATAGATTTACGGTGAGTCCGGGGGGGGGTTGTGAAATCCAAGCTACATTTTTTTCAGGAGTCACAACAGGACACAAAAGGGATGATAACCACTGGAGTAAGGAACGTGAACTATTAAATCATGACACAATACAACACTAATGTAGGGCAATATTTAATCATTTTATCACTCCAGTGTTAAATTGGTTTGAATGAAACTTCAAGGGGAGATTAGGTGTGGTGCAGGGATGTGCCAGGAGTGGTTGCAGAGATTTGTGGTCTTTCTTTGGGATCTATAAAACACAACAGGATGTGTGGTTATAGGAAAATAATTAGTGCTGTAGTAGTGTGATGTGGCCTGATGCAAAGCAGGGTTAATATTACCAGCCCAGAGTTGATTATTTTTCATTATCAGCATGTCCTAGAGTGTTTTAAAGCACCTCCAATTAGTTGTTTGCTAAACAGCATCTATTTATTTCTCTCTTGAAGTTAATTAAATATATAATATACCTAAGGTGTCTAATTACTTAAGTGTAGGAAAGATTGGCATCATGTTGGTAGTATAATAAGTTTATGTTTACAGTATATTATTTTTGCTTATGTCATTTAGTAGGTATGTGTTTTTGGTTTTTTTTTGTTGTGTGTGTTTTTTTTTTTTAAAGCATGCCACCAACACGTCTGATGCTTTGCATAACTTGACCACAGACGTTTGCTGAGAGCCTGCTTAGTAACTAAGAGGAAATACTGGGAGCTATATAAGTATTGCATAATTTTTTTTAAATGGTTCTGTTGAGTTCTAGATTAAATCACAGACCAACAAAAGTCCAAATTATGGGTTCCAAGTATAGTTTAATTTTGAGCCTCTGCACAGACCTTACATGGGTCTGAGAGGAAGAAGGGAAGGTTTGATGCTGGTTCACAGGTAGACTAATGATATACAATGAACTGTGTCTTTTTATAATATTTAAGTTGTTGCTAAGAAGGACATGGTTTTATAACTTGTGTGTGCAAGAGATAATTTCCAAGACTCTGCTAAGCAGTCAGAACACTATATTCAAACCATATTTTGGATCGAGTTATTGGAACTAGCTCTGCTCTCATTTCATCCTATTTTTCCTCTTTTTTTTGTGTGTGTGTGAACAATTTTGGGTTTGCTAGCCCAACATCATGTGCCACCTTTATAGCCAAGACAGCATAGGTGTCATAATGACTTCCTTTTCCTGGCATATTTAGGTGTCCGTGAAACATTTTGAATGCTTATGCTGCAGCTTGCAAAGTGGCATGTAATTTCATGGTTTCTTTCAACTCTACGGTCAATAGAAGCTCACTGCATTTGCCGTATATTGCTTTTAGCCAAGCTACAGTGCTATGGCCCAAATGGGTAGGATTAGATTATATGATGCAGTACATACACCTACATAAATTACACACCGTGTTTTTCAGCACCACCTACAGCCAAGATTAAATATTAACCTTTCATAACACAGTTGAATCATGACTAGATGGATGCTGCATCCCCCCCCGGCCATCATTGATGAGAAAATAATATGGATCTTTTGAAAGATTACATGATTAAGGGCCATTTAGCCCTTAGTAAATGAATATTAAACTTTTCTTTTCTTTACCTACAAGGTAAAATCAGTATGACACAAATTGCATCCTTTATTTCATTGAAAGTCACCCTATATATATATATATATATATATATATATATATATATATATATATCT
>JANDJT010000092.1:16370522-16384280 GCA_024331685.1 Stegophilus panzeri | reverse complement strand
TATATATAAAATATGTGTATATATATAAAATATGTATGTATGCGCCTTACCCTAAATCACAAGTGACCTGTATAACCTTATATCCTTGGATTGTATGGAAAGTTTGACTCAAAAAATTAAGTCATTTTATTTATTTTAGTGTTTCCTTTGATGATATGCTTTTTTTGGCCCCCATAGGCTCCAAGGCCATGAACTACTCAAACGGTCTATTTGACTGCCAGTCTCCCAGTTCGCCCTTGCTAGGCAGCCTGCGTGCAGTCCACCTCCTCGAGGAACTGCGGGGGGTACTGGAGCTGATGGATGCAGATGAGAGAGAGAGTCTGCGTAGCCAAGTGCCTGATCACACCACTGAGGGCCTGGTGGAGTGGCTGCAGGCCCGACTGGTGAGTAGGAGAGGGATCCCATCGTTACAATCTCCTACGGGATTCTGAAAGAAAGTTTAATGGAAGGTCCTAGATCTCCTGAATAATTTAGTACTGTTTTTTTTTTGTTTTGTTTTGTTTTTATAATGGTTTTTCATTAGAAAAAATACTGCATATATACTGTCCCTGCGTTTCACTCTCAAGCAGCTGCCAAAATAGACTGCACTTTTGGGCCATGTGTCAGCCTTCTCCAATTTATTGTTATTTTGTCCACATTTTAAAGCAACATTGCATTTATTTTTTTTGGGAAAAAGCAACTGGGGTGCAGGCGGATTGTTTTAACAAGATTAAATCTGCACTTACACTGGTTACTCTATGCACGTTGCTCCTCTAACACACTTAAAAAAATCTTTTATGGTAGCACTACTTGTATTCTTTTCTTGATATATCGCTTTGCTTGTATTTCCTCATTTGTAAGTTGCTTTGAATAAAAGCATCTGCTAAACTAATAAATGTAAATGTGGGGGGCGGAAATCTTGGTAGTTAATTCTAAAGTTTCAGCTAAAGGTCCTACTTGAAGAAGCATCGGCAGTTAAATGTTGTGGCCCAGGGTTGTTTCAGAAGTTTAATATTTCTTACTCAGATGTGGATGCTTATTTGTCATGTCCACTGTTATTTGCTTGAATTAAGAGGTCACAACTCACATAATCTGCAGCCTGAAGCATTCACTTGTTTGTTTTGCTTTATAAAAATGCATCCCGTAATCACTATATATGACTACATCACTATTTTGGATCAGTTAGAAACTCCATTTTAACAAACAAAAGCCAAAACTATCAGTTCACTAAGAGGAGTATTTTCCCCCCTGTTGCTTTATAACTTACTGTAGTGTTATAAAAGCAGAGTGCTGTAAATGTATTCAATTAATACAATTATTCAATCTTCAGTAACCATGTAATCCTGGTCAGGGTTGCAGTGGATCCAGAGTTCAAAGCAGGATACACCTGGCTAGGACATCACACACCACCATGCTCATGCACATGCACACATTCACACACTCATTCACTCTTCTGGGCAATTTTGTGTATCCATGCCACCTACAGACATGTTTTTGGAAGGTAGAACAAAACTGGAGAACCCAGAGGTAACCAACACAGACACAGGGAGAACATGTGCTGTAAATTTCTGCTTATGCTTATGTTAAATTACTGAAATTATCAACTTTGTAACTTTCTATAAAATGGTTATATAGTGGTGGTCTCATGTCTGTCTACTTATTCAGTATTTTGTTAATTTTGATGTGTGGCATTAAAGGTGCAATAGTTGATTTAAATTTTTTTTCTTACTAATAATATGAAGAAACAGGAAAAATATGTAGAACGTGATTTTTAAAAAAAAAAAAAAAAAAAAAAAAATGGTTTAAGCCGTGACCCCAGGAGAAAAGTATTACATGGCCGAGAAAACCCATTTGGAAAACCTGCTTGTGTTTACATGGCCATCCTGTTGGTCACTTTATAAGCACTTCCTTACACAAAAGATCAATCAAATCTTATTCAGTGCAACCTACTTAACTGATAGAGACCTAATCTTGATAAATTTTGAGAAGTCTTATTTAACGCACCTTTAAATACAGATGAGGTCATAGATTCTGAAATACTTTTTTTTTTTTTTTTTTTTTTTAATAAATCTCTGACGTTTGGGCAGGAGATTTCCTAGGAGCATGTAATGTAGTGTGCGTCACTGTTGTATAATGCTCTGCTTGGACCTGTGGAAGCTCTTTGTCTCAAGATATTTGGAGAACACTTTCAGCACTAGAGTCAGAAATACTTTACTGCTGGATGACCTGCTTGTAGTTAAACCAATGCTGATGCAGGTTAACTATTTAAATGTTTTTGGGTAGATCTTCTTATGGTGAAGTGCAATTTGATAGTTGTTTACTGAATATTTGATTTATGGTATTGTTGCTTTTCATTCTAAATAATTTCAGTTACTTGTCATAAGACTGATTGTATGAAATTGGTTGGTGTGTAGAAGTCACGGGAAAATAATGTGAAGTCTCACATGTTGCTTATAATACACTCTCTTCGCATACCTTTACATGGGAACTAGATTTTATTTCTTGTGATCTTTCTGTGTCCTGGGACCTTTTTAAACTTTCACTTATGAAGAAAGCAGGTGGATTATGTAGAGGTTCTAATAGTAGAAATTTTGACAGATACACAAATGTGTATATTTTTCATCCTGCATAGGGCACACGGCCATACAGCTTGTTATTAATATCCGAATCATCTTGTCTTGTGTCCCTGCTATGTAATGTATCAGTGGTTACATTTTTTACTTGTGTTTCTAGACTAATGGTCATGGATCTGCAGCGAGGGATTTGGCATATCCGGAGCGATTGTCTCGGCTAGAGAGTGACAAGGAATGTCTGATGCTGCAGGTGTGTAAGATATGTTTTCAGTTGGTATATAATTGTCTAATGGATTTAGGTTTTTTTCTGTGGGTATTTTGTTAAATATAAATAAAAAAAAATTCCCCCTCAGGTGAGCGTTCTGACAGACCAGGTGGAGGTGCAGGGAGAAAAGATAAGGGACCTAGAGATGTGCCTTGAGGAACACCAGATGAAACTGAATGCCACAGAAGAATTACTACAGCAGGTGTGTTGAGTGTATGTGACTATACACAGCAAAACTATTTCAGTAAAGTCAGTTAAGGAGGAATAATCAAAATACTGTACAGATGCTGTTTCACATCGTAAAACTTTCATTTTCAAGTATTAAATAATGCATATATACAGTCATGAAAAAATAAGTACACCTCATGGAAATTGTTGGCGCTTTTGACATTTGGACAAGAAATCATTTGATCATCTTTGAAACAGTGCCTATGAATAAAGTTGATATACTTGAACAAAACCACAAGGAATATTATCTTTTTCAATAATTTATTCAACAGAAAAATCAGTAGATGTGAGATTCGTCTGTGGAAAAATTAAGTACACCCTTGTTCTCAGAAGCTACTACTGCCCCTTTTAGCAGAAATAACTTTGAAAAATGTAACTTTGGAAATTGTGACCACTCCTCCATGCAATATTTTTTCAGTTGCAAGATGCTTGAGGATTCTGTAAAAATGTAAAATATCAATGGGAATATACTTCAAATATATTTCATTCATATGAATTCATGGGGTGCCAATAATTGTTGCAAACCTATATTTAACACAGATTTTTTTAATTATATATACCTGTTTTGTTTGCAGTTGTTTATCCTTGAGAGTAGAGTATTTTTGTGAATCTTTTGCACAAAAGGTTAAACATTAATGACAATTTTTCACAGACTTCTTTGCTCATATTTACCAAGGGTGCCAATATTAGTGGAGGGGTATGTGTGTGTGTATTTTTATATTTTTTTTTTACTTAAAAGATTCAGAGACAATTGTGATTATATTCAGTTATCCAGGATTCATTTAATTTTTTTTTTTTTTTTTAAAGACTTTTATTAAAATAAAAATTTCTTTAATACCAGTTTCAACTATATACAGAAGCCCAAATAGGCCATGCATTATTTATATTTATATATATATAAAATGTCTTCTTGTTTTCACATGATATCAACATAATTTTTTTTTTCCCTTGTGATCACGACTTTTTCTGTGTACTCAACATAGCATGATGGTTTTTATTGTTCCTGAGGCAGCAAAAGCTTAGCGCAATCCTGCAGCATCATGAATGAACAAATTTGTTTTTACTTTGATCAGGGACTCGCACCAAGCTGAATTAGCTCTATGATCGTCAGTGATTGACAACTTCCACATTAGGATCATACACTTGAGAAGGGAACACCCCTCTCCTCTCTTTTAATGCAGAGATAAAGTCCATCTCTACAGCAGACAATAATTACATTTATGATTGCGAAGACACCATAGAGCATTTACAAGATTTTCTTACGTCGTGAAAAAACAACTTTTTGTTGAGATCATGAGAATTCGTGGTGATGAGAAAACAAGAAAGGGAGAAAAAGTAATGCATGGCCTCTTAGGACTTCTGTAACTTTCACCAGACATTCAGTTAAAGGAAAATAAATAACTTGATTAGGGGTGATTAGAGGAACAACACTGTGTCGGCTCACATCACACCGCTCCATTATTGATTATTTGCCTATAACTAAACTTCATATTGTGCTTTATTCCTTACTTAAATTGTATAACATATCTTTTTCCTAGACTTTAAACGAGTCCATATCAACCACCCTGTTTGGATTTATTTCAGGAAGAAATCTTGAAAGGAACCCATCCTCTTCTGGGCAACACTGCATAGTGTGATCTTTTCTGCTCTATAACTTTATACTATAGAGTCAAGCAGTGTTAAAAGTAACTTGAGTATGAACATGAAAGTTCTTCTCTAATTTCATTCAAGTTTTAACTTTGTATCCGTCATATTTAAGGACCGTTATTGACTGTTAATAAACACTTTTCAGAATTAAATTTAAGCGTTCAGCAGCACTGTGGTGTAATAGATAAGGATAAACTGGTTGTAAGCAGGTGTTCTCACATTTGACCAGCATATTAACTGCTGCATTAATCCAACCTGCATTGTGCTCTGAAGGAGTTGCTGAGCAGGAGCACGTTGGAGACCCAGAAACTGGAGCTGTTGACAGAGGTATCCAGCCTGAAACTGAAGCTTACAACTGCAGATCGTGAGCACAAGAAAAGTGAGGTAACAGTGACTGTACTTCTATCATTAGGAATGCTTTAAAAATGATCAACAAGCAAAATAAATGAATGAAGTCACAGTATTTGCATTCTTTGAGACAAAATCTGATTAGTGATGAGCAAACTAAAATTCTCATCTGCTGGATTTGTACATCACACATCTTCACAAACTTCTACAGTATGCCATTCTGTTCATTAGGTATTGCCCCCCACCCCCCACAGCTCTTAGGTTTCTTAGTTTAAATCACAATTAAAATTAATTATGCTGTTAAATCATTTAACACACATACATTAACTAAAATGTATATCCTTTAATCATTTATTAAAAGCTTAAGAAGCTCACATTTTACCAAAACATTAAGATTAAATATTAGATCTGGCCATCATGCTGCTGTTCCTATACAGCCATGTGTAACCACTTAAACCCATAACTCTGTCCAGGCATTGAGCTCTCGAGCCATTTCCTGCCATAAAGTCCAAACTGAGACTACACTACTGCTATTCAACTCGTCTGAGACGTACGGGATTTGAGCTCAAAACTGTGGATTTCATAAATTGTAAACTCCAGACAGGACTAAAGGGAATGGAGTTTTAAATACCAGACAAGGGAAATGTGGGTTTTGTTTTAGAAGTATTTTTATGAATTTATAACAGCAGCTTTTATATCTTATTAGTCAGAATGTGGTGTACTCAAAGGTTATTCAATCTGGATGTACCTTTTCCTCTCACATAGCATGCGTACGCATCTAAGTTCTTCCCACAGCTCTGCTTGTGTGCATGCTTGACCTTTTACCTCCCTGATAAGCCTCTCTCCCTCCAGGCCTTTTATCAGGAGCTGAGTGAAATGCGCCTCAGAGCAGCTACTGCAGAGACGGAAAAAGTGCAGCAGGAAAGAAGTCTGAAATCAACCAGAGTACGAATATTATGTGGTTCTCTTCTCCTTTTTTTTTTTTTTTTCTTTTTTTTTAAATTTATTATTATTCTTTTAGATCTGTAATTTCTGGAATCTGTCTTTCTGGTTGCTGTTCAATCTGTCTACACACCTACACTCTTGTCAAGTTGTTTTTACAGAGAGCATTAATATTTATACGCAATCACCTATGTGGTGGTGGGTTTTTTTTGTTTGTTTGTTTGTTTGTTTGTTTGTTTTCTTTCTGATTTTTAATAATCAATACATAATATTTTGAACTGGCTAAAGCACATGAATCAGATTAGTTACACTCGTTACTATATGACTGCGCTACTCCTGATTATAGCTCTTGTTTCATATTTATTTTTAGAAGGTTAACATTTTGGAAGCCTCCATGAACAACCAGTACAAAATTAGCCAAAAGCCCATGCACATAACTGGCAGTAATATCTTTGTGTTGGTTACAGTTAGGCAATTGTGTGCATGTGGTTCTTATTTGTCAGGAAGAACTGGTGGCACTGCAGAAGCAGCTAGAGGAGCGGGAGCAGGAGCTGAGGAACCTGAAGGAGCAAGCCGGAGCTGAGGTCGTGACATCAGACGGAAGCCAGAGCAGAGAGAAAGGTCTGTGCTACAGCATTTTGGTCGACCAAAATAGTCTCGCCTGAGGGAGTTCTCTCCACACTATGCACACTCGTACTACTTTGGATAATTAAAGGTCCTTATTTTCCCAAGGGTGGGTAGGGAAGCATTCTGTCAGGGTTATATATAGTAGAACCTTTTTTAAAGGAAATATTCACCCTGAAGTCATGCATTCATGTTTACAATTAGCATGTGATCTTCAGTAATGTCCAAGATTTATTTTATAATGGAAAAAAAAGTTAACTTTTTTTTTTTTTTTTTTTTTTTTCTTTTCTTTTTTTTTTTTTTTTAGTATAAGCTTCCTTCATCGACATCTTGGTCTATTTTCAATTTTCAGCGGCTTCTTAAATTGCCCACAATGCCATTTGACTACCTGCTGATAGTCGTGCAGTCAGCTTTAGTCCTTGCTTGATCTCTGTTTAGATCTCTATGAAAAGTTATGGTAATTATTTACTTATAATAGTTGTAAGCCTAATTAACTGGTCACTTGAAGCAAGAGGATTAATACTACAAAACAAGTATAAATAATGCAATTTTAATTAAATGAGGTGTTTCTACACCAGTATGTATCGTGGGAATTATTTTACTCTGGAAGAGGTTCCTGGATGCAAATAGTTTTAGAACCCTGCCTTAAAACTTCTGTGTAGAATCCTACAACAGCATTTTTTTTCTGCTCAAGAGGGTTCCAAATACCTTTAGAAAGCTTGAACTGTCAACCCTCCAAACATCCCTTGATAAACTCTCCTTTCTGAGTGTATATAGGTGGGTTCATGTCATACATGTCCAGACAAGAGTTCTAAAGCTAGAGAGATTTTCACCACAGACCTAACATCCTGCATTCTTAAATAATGTAGTAAGCATGTTTGTACCACTAGCTTTTAGCACTTGTGTATGATTAGGGTTACATATGCAGTTTATGTAAGACTTGAATCAACTTGCTAGATTCTGAATTAACTGTTGTATTAATATTAGAGATCCCGATCATATTGAATCATACTATAATTCCACACAGACATATAGGGCTTGACTTTAATCTTTAAGCAGTTGGATTATATTCTATACTTCCTGATTCATTTTTGTTCACTGTGTGTATCTGATGCACTGTGGGTTTTTTTTTTTTTTTTTTTTTTTTCTTTCAGATTTGGAAGTGCAGAGAATGAAGCAAGCTGTTGATTCTTTAATGGCGTCTAACAACAAGAAGGTAAATTTTCATTATAGACTAATCTTGTGTTGGTACTCAATTTAAAGAGTAAAAAAGGTGGATTTGTGATGGTGTGTACTAACTTTATATATTAAATATATAAAATATCACAATTGAAGATATTTTTATGATGGAATTCTGGAACGATTAGGTGTTCTCTTACTTTTGGCAAAACAGAATGAATGTTATAAATATTTAATTTATGTGTTGGAAGTTTTACACCAAAATATTGGCTAAAATAAAATTAAAATAGTCTAAAACAGTATTTAATATATATCTAATTGAAACATATGTGCTTTGAGGGTTGACCTTGCTTATTATGTCATGAAATCACAGAATTGTTAGCTAGAACCTTATAGTGATATGATAGGAGAAATTATATGTTCAAAGATTTAATTTGGAAAAAAAAAAAAAAAAAAGGGTATTTAATGAGGACAGGAAGTGAATTGGTACAGAGATCATGAGTCGATGTCCAATTGGTACAGTGAGTAACAGTTATAGATATAGAAGCACTGACACCTGCTGATATCTAAAGTATGATATTTAGAAAAATGTATCATGAAGTTGAATGTAAGAAATAAAACACTTGGGGGTGTGAAAAGGAGTTACCGTTCCGATTATTTTCCTATAACGGCATGTCCCAAAACATTTTATTCTGCTTATAGTGCAACAACTTTTTAATCTGTTTATAGTTCTGTTTAATGTTATTAACATCTGCAAAGCAAATTAGCTCATGTTAAAGCTTGCATTATAACAGGTTTAAACAGTCATTCCCTCTCTGTCTTCAAGACTTTACTGACTGTTACAAAGTGCCAACACTGAAGACTCCTTCCTTAAATGTGAAATAAACATCTCAATCAGTGTGTGTTTGTCTTTATCTTTGTTAAATAACAGCACAAGATCAATGTAGGCGTATGCTCATGTGGTTGGTATTTTACACAGGATCATAAGATTGAAGAGTTGCAGCAGTCCCTGATGTGCTGTAGGAACGTCCAGGACATGGTGATGTCAGAACAGGAAAGGAAAGGTGAGAGATTATCGTCATCTTAAATGGAAGACAGCAAGTTACAAGCAAGTAGTCTTGTCCTGGATTTAGGTTCGGATCCACCTTAAGTCACGATTTTCATTTCTGGTTTTGTGACTTGTTCTTGCTTATCTCAAGGTTTAACTTGGACTGATTTTTGAATTCTGTGACTGTTGTATATAGGCTATGTATGTAATTTCTTCAACATTATTTTTGTTAAACAAAGCACCACTACGGTCTTCTGCAACTCCTGCAAAAAGTCAGCCAGAGTTCCCTTCATGAATGAAATTGTTAGTTCTTTACAAGTGCATCTCAAAAAAAAAATGAATATCGTCAAAGTTCTTTTCTTTTTTTTTCCCCGTAATTTAATTAAAAAAGTTGAAATTTCCTTTGTTCTAGATTCATTACACATAAAGTGAAATATTTCAAGCTTTTTTTTTTGTTTTAAACTTGATTATGGATTACAGCTCATGGAAATCAAAAATCCAGTATCTCAAAATATTAGAGTAAAGAATTTATAATACAGAAATGTCGACCTTCTGAGAAGTATGTTAAATTATTCACTCCATACTTGGTCACGGCTCCTTTTGCATGAATTGCAGCATAAATGCACCTGCATTTAGGACTGGATTGGAGTAGCAGTTCAGGTGCTTTAGACATGACTGAGTGAGAGATGAGATGGGTTCTCTTCGCCCACTTCTTTAATATGTACCATTGCACTCAAAAATCCGCAAATATCAGCAATCGAGTTCCATAAACTAGTTGATCTGTCAATAAAATCAAGAACGAAAATCAAGAACATTTTCTTTGAAGATGTAGCATGTAGCTCACTGCAAAGAATATACAGAAAACTAAAACAATATTTTTAAGACAATTCTTCTTCTGTCTTTCAAGATTTTCTTCAGCTGAATATTGCTTATGCGTTTCTGTTATCAGAGTGTCTTCATGTTACTGTGCATCTTCTTCAAGCTAATCGACAGTAGCTGCTAAAAAGCTTTACATTTGTCCATAGCTCTGTTGTTTATTTGGGGCTCTTTTCTTGGAGCTTTTCTTTTCATACACATGCCAGCAAGAGCCACTTTGAAGATTTTCCTCTCTGAAAATTAAACACACGTCCTCATCTTCAGGATTTTTGCATTTAGTGGTTGAATGAAACACATTTGACATTTTGAATGAATTGTGTTTGAATGGAAACCTAGCTTTATACTAGGAATTGAGTGCCACAGAGCCAATTAGTAGTCTCATAGTCAAGCAATTTATGTAATCACATCCGCTAGCCCATTTGACAAATAAAACTAAATCCAGACTGTGTCTCCTCAGACAGAGGCGATGAAGAGGACACCGGGACGGGCCAGTGTGAAAGATCAGCCAAATCCCCAACCACTATAGTTACTGAGCCTCTTCTCCTCACAGGCACAGAGGAGACTGATGAGGTATGGCTTATACTATCTCAAAGCCACTAACACACTGCTGTGTACACAGGATGTCCCTCAGGCTTCCTTTACAACATTCATGTCCAACTCCTTTGTATTTTCTTTTTGGGAGTGTTTGTCCTCACTGTGAACTGCCATGGAATTTAAGTGGATTTTTACACATGGTGAACTAAATTATTATTATTATTATTATTATTATTATAATTGTGTGTGTATTTATTTATTTATTTATTTATTTATTTATTGTACACTGTTTTTGTTTGCAATATTCCACAAGATCTTATTTTTGAGGACTTTCTCTTTTTGTTTTGTCTTTCTGTTCTGGCTCTCCCGCAGCCTCAGGTGATTCCGTGCACCGAGTTTATCTCAGAGTTTGAACACAAATCAACAGCTGATGCAGATCCATGCCTTCTTACATACAGGTCTGATCCCTTCCTAAAGCTCCTCGTTTACATTTACATTTTATGGCATTTGGCAGACACCCTTATCCAGAGCGACTTACATTTATCTCATTTATACAACTGAGTAATTTAGGGTTAAGGGCCTTGCCCAAGAGCCCAACAGTGGTAGCTTAGCAGTGCTGGGGCTTGAACTCCTGACCTTCTAATCAGTAACCCAGAGCCTTTAACCACTGCCCTGTTTATTTGAATTGCACTGGAAATACATGACTTGGAGCAGGCAGTAGTAGGAGTTTGATGGTGGATTTACTGTGTGCAAAAATGCAATTAGAATTATTATAACAATATATGAATGGCTATACAATTACAGTAGCATTTCTGAGTCCTCATGAATACTACTAATCTTTGGCTAACTTGAGTAAACTGGGACATTTTATTTATACAGACCATTTTATTTTGCTATTTGGCTAAATGCATTTGGGAATTTAAGTAATCTGCATGTGTGTATGGGTTTTTTTGTTTGTTTGTTTGTTTTTGTTTTGTTCCCTTTTATTGCAGTTCCTCTGAGAGGCTTGGATCAGAAAATTCCTCTAGCAGAGAAGAGGTACTGACTACCTTTTTGTGTGTCTGTCTGTCACTTACACTTATTTGTGTGCATTTCTGTCTGTGCATTGTCTTTGTGTGTTTGTGTCTCTGTCTCCATTTCTGTCTGTTTTAATAATCAACACTATCATCTGATGACAGGAATTCTAAGTCATCATCGCCCCCTGCTGTTGGTAAAAGATGCCATAAGCAAAATCCTGATTTTGTGCTTATTGCCATCACACAATGCCAGTAAATCTACAGACTAGCTCTCTCTCTCTCTCTCTCTCTCTCTCTCTCTCTCTCTCTGTGTGTGCGTGTGTGTGAGATCAGCAGTTCTATAAATTAGTTAACACATGAATTTTGGTGTGAGAACTAAAGGAATGAGTACTGAATCACAAGCACGATTGCATTATATGCCACCATCAACATTATTGTTAATTAAAACAGAAACTACTATCATTTTTAAATGATAGTAATACTGATGATTATCTCTTATCTTTCAGGCTGAGCCTGGTGAAAGAGCAGATAAGAAAAACAGCTCTCCCACAGTGTCCCCCTCTCAGTCCAGCCCAGGCGGGGGTGAAAGTTTTGGCACCAAAAAAATACGCTCCTCGTTTGGACGGGGCTTCTTCAAGATTCGGAGTGGAAAGAGAACAGCCAGCTCTCCTGATCTAGGTGTGCTCTGACTCGTAATTGAGAGAGTTCGTAGTTTGTTGAATGTGATGTAAATTCATGTTACTGTCTCCAATTTCCTCTGTAATATGATGGGAAAACTGATTGTGCGACCTCAATTTAGGTATTGTACAGTGTTTAACTGCATAACAGAATGGTGGTCCTATAGTAAAGGCTTCTGTTTTGCTTTCAGTAGCCTAATTAGGAGAGCATGCATAATTCAGGCACAGAATGAGTTGAAAGTACAGAACAAAATGTGGGGGGGAAAGTTGCCATATTTCCTTTTTTTTTAAAAAGCCCAACATTTTAAGCAAAGTGAATCAGAAACAGTAGCTAAAATTGTTAGTTTGTACAGCTGATGTAGTAGATACATTTAGAGGCTGTAGACATCCTTAATGAGGGCTACTCCAGTCCCCTGTATCACATGGTGACTGTCTTTATACTTGATCTACAATATAATCACTTTGATTTGGCAAAAAATAAATAACAGTGTATGTAAAATGATCAGAGCCATATCTCCCTGCAGCTCTCGAATAGTTTCCCACTGATGCTAAGTAGGGTTGAGCCTGGCCAGTACCTGGGTGGGAGACCTCCTGGGGAAAACTAAGGTTGCTGCTGGAAGTGGTATTAGTGAAGCCAACAGGGGGTGGTCACCCTGTGGTCTATATGGTTCCTTAAGCCCCAGTGTAGTGACGGGGACACTATACTGTAAAAACAGCACTGTCTTTCGGACGAGATGCTAAACCGAGGTCCTGACTGATCGTTAAAAATCCCAGGACACTTATCGTAAAAGAGTTGGGCGTTTAACCCCGGCAGTTTTGATAGTAGTGTCTACTATAAGGCCGAGTAGCATAGTAGCACACCCCCATCATGTTTTATTCCTTTCTTCACCCATTCCATACAAGAAATTGTTCTACCTGTGTTTGGGTCCCATCTGCTTTGCATGAGCAATTACAGAAGCAGTGGTTGTGTTTGTGGTTTTGGCTAAGTGAAAAGATCTTCTAATCCCATGTGGCTTATTGGGGTATGTTTTATCAGCTGAGGCAGAGAGGAAGAGAACTGAGCACTTGGATCTGGCAGGAACTCCATCTCCCAAACCAAAAGCGCATGCAGTCTCACCCGAGGGCAAGAAGAAAGCTAAGGGAATCCGAAAGTTCTTGGGAATGTGAGTCTTCTTTATTCTCTGTTTATTTGTGGTCAGAAGCTTTAGATGGTGTTATGTCTTATGAGTGCTTATATAAAGTACAGTTTGCATTTTAGAATTAAACCAAAGTAGCATTTACATCTTAAAAGCTAACTAATTCTTGCAAAATCAAACACTTATACTTTTTTTAAAAAAAAAAAAAAAAAAAAAAAAAAAAATCAATTATGGATTTTTTTATTTTATTTATTTATTTATTTATTTTGGTAACCTAGGATGAGGAGGAGCCAGTCCACTTCGTTTAACCTGGACGATGCTCCCGATTCTGAGTTCAGGAGAGGCGGCCTTAGAGCCACAGCCGGGCCGAGACTTGGTTGGTCACGTGACTCGCAACGCAGCAATAACAAGTGAGTTGCCATTTTTGAAGCTCATGTTTAACTTTGACATACATTGAACTCCAGAATTATTAGCCCCCTCATGAAGGTCAGGGGGGAATATTAACACATTCAATTGCTGATTTTTTTTATATATATATATATATATATATATATATATATATATGGGAATAATGTGCAGTTTCTACAAACTTAACGTTTTTTCTTTGTTTCTAATTGATGTGATTTTTCTCCCAATCATTAGTTTAAATATGGATATGTGGTGAAACCTCCTCAGGGCAGAATAAC
>JANDJT010000092.1:16331727-16370422 GCA_024331685.1 Stegophilus panzeri | reverse complement strand
ACTTTTTTTCTTTGTTTCTAATTGATGTGATTTTTCTCCCAAACATTAGTTTAAATATGAATATGTGGTGAAACCTCCTCAGGGCAGAATAACAACTTCCTCGTGTAATGTCTGACAAGATTGGAGACACTTGTGGAGGATCCTGGACTCTCTGCTATGCAGAATATGTCTAGATATTGTGTTTGTTTATTTATTTATTTATTTATATAATATAATATAATATAATATAATATAATATATATTTTAATTCAGCAAGAGGAGAGTGAACTTCCTTTTTTTTTTTTTTTTAGTTCATACCACAGCTTTTCAGTAGGGTTCAAGTTCAGAGATGGAGATGGTCATTGTAGATCATATAGTCCCTGTTCCTGCAAACATTTGTCTGTTGATTGGGATACATGATGCCATTAAAAACGTTACAATAGCTCCTGAAGCACCAGCTACAAATCAGCCCCAAAGCATCAGTGATCCACTAAACATAATTTGCAGTGGGTATCAGGTGCTTTTCCTTGTATTCACTCTCCATTTTTCACTGAAGGTGTACATGGCCAAAAAGTTGGGTTTTAAAGTCTCATCTGACCACAACACTGTCATATTCTCATTCATCCCATTCCTGGCAAATTTCAGGTTTTTTTTTTTTTTTTCTTTCTTTTTCTTTATTGGCCCTAACTGTGCTTACTGTTTAATTGTTGATTACTTGTTTGTTTTATAAACCCTCTCTTGTGTATATACAGTGGGGTTCAAAATCTGAGACAACTTTAAAAAAAAAAAATGCTTCTATTTTGCAAGCTTTACAAAATGTTTTATTACAAATGATCTCAGCAGTAACTTGAGTGAAAAGTATAATTTTATAAGAATATAATAGTACAATTTTATAGAATATTTACATGAATTTGAAAGGTTTGCAGTATTTGGTGTGTCCCCTTTTTGCTTTAATGACTGTGCCTGCATTTACCTGCACATCAAATTAAGGTTAAGGTCTATATTCGGGTTTAGGTAAGTAGTTTCTTTAATAGTCAGAATGGGAAAATTGAAATCATTGTTTCGGATGGTGCCAGTAATTTTGGAGTTGACGACATGTTTTCTCTTTTCTCCTTCTTTGTCATTCTCTGAAGTGAGCTAGACACCCCGTTTGCATGCTGGAGTACAGAGCAGGTGTGTGAGTGGCTGCAGGAGCAGGACTTAGGCCTGTATGTGAGTCAGGCTCAGCAGTGGATCCGCTCTGGACAAATGCTACTAAATGCCTCACAGAATGACCTCGAAAAGGTCAAAGCATCGAAGAGCTTAATTTTTCAAAAATTAATGGTAGCAGTATTGTAATTAATTAGTGCTTAATGCACATTGTGTGTGTGTGTGTTGTAGGAGCTGGGCATCAGGCATCCTCTCCACAGAAAGAAACTTCAGCTGGCACTGCAGGCTCTGGGCTCACAGGAGGACGACGCTAAAAACAAGCTAGACTTCAACTGGGTTACTCGTGAGTCATGTAAACCAAAGCTCAATATGATGATCAGTGTGAGTCAGTAATAGCTACTAATGGGAGAACTAGTGCAACATGGTGCAAGGCTGGCGGAGTAAAAAGATTTATTAGTCCTCTACACTGAGAGCTGACTGTTTCTCTGTGGTTAAGGATGGCTGGATGACATCGGCCTGCCTCAGTACAAAGCCCAGTTTGACGAGGGCCGGGTGGATGCACGCATGCTTCACTACATGACTGTGGTATGTCACATGTAGGGTTGATTCATAAATTTTGACTTGGATACCAAAAGCAAGTACATAATGAAATCATACTATCGCGGGGATGGATGTCTTTTGATGAGATAATAAGCCATAAATTTTCGGTTCTCGATAAGGTCAGAGCAATATTTCATACTTTTGAATCTGTTCTATTTTGTATGCCTTTAATGACCATTTTGGTGTAAACCTTCTCGCATGTATTTCATGGCATTTATGTAACTCACTATTGATTGGTGCTGTTTTTATAAACATCAATTCTATAAGCATAATCTCACACATGTACCTTAATAAAGTATACATAGTTAATTTATAAACTACAGATTAAATTCCTTGCTTCGTTCTGCCCATACAAGTCAAATATCGGATATTTTGCTAATATGTATTGAATTTTGATTCTCCGCATCATGAGACCCGTTGTAGTGACCTGCTTCAATCTGGTTCTCTACCAATAATTTTCATTTCTCCGGTTATTAAAAGACAATTTTACTCGGGTGATATTTATTATTAAAGTCTGTTTTAGCTATTTAGGAAATATAAATATGCCCTATATTTAATTTAAATAGCACACAGTCTCTTAAAAATTAACACTAATTCAGTCTCTTAATAATTAACACTTGGCTTTGACTCTATAATGCATGCTTGAATGTTGGCCTCTGTTTCTTGTAAATAACAAACTTTTTTTATTTACACTGTCATAAAACTTTGTTAGGATGATTTGCTGGGTCTGAAGGTGGGCAGCGTGCTTCACCATCTCAGTATCAAGAGGGCCATCCAGGTGCTGCGCATCAACAACTATGAGCCCAACTGCCTCAGACGTAGACCATCTGATGAGGTTCTACTCGTCCCTCCACGTACACAGCACTGTTTAAGTCACAAGATATGCCAGTATGCGTTTTTAATTCTAAAGCTCTGCACTTAGAATAACATCACACCAGCAGAGGTGTGCCAGTGGACCAATCACAGAGTGATGGAGTGGCTACGCTCAGTAGACCTGGCAGAGTATGCACCCAACCTGAGAGGGAGCGGAGTGCATGGAGGACTGATGGTACGGAGAGAACAGGATAGAGCCAAAATGAGTGTCCTAAGTGAAACCGACCTAGCTCCAGCTTCATGCTTTTGTGTTTCGTCGTCCTAGGTTTTGGAGCCTCGGTTCAACGTTGAGACAATGGCCCTCCTCCTGAACATCCCTCCTAATAAGACGCTCCTGAGGCGTCACCTGGCCACCCACTTTTACCTCCTGATTGGTGCAGAAGCAGAGAGACTCAAGCAGGAGTGTCTGGAGCACCCTGACTACATGCTGCTCACCGCCACAGCAAAAGTGAAAGTAGGCAAAGCTTCATTATATTTATTTATCAAATATTCACAATTGTCCAAACTGTTTCTTTAAGGATATCAGTAACTCTTTGATTCTTCAGTTATTAAAAGGCTGGGTTTTTTTTATTTTTTTTTTATTAAGTGATTCATATTATTTAAGACTGGGGCGCACGGTGGCTTAGTGGTTAGCACATTCGCCCCATCTCTCCAGGGTTGGGGGTTCGATTTCTGCCGCTGCCCTGTGTGTGCAGAGTTTGCATGTTCTCCCCATGCTGCAGGGATTTCCTCTGGATACTCTGGTTTCCTCCCCCAGTCCAAAGACATGCATGGTAGGCTGATTGGCATGTCCAAAGTGTCGCTAGTGTATGAATGTGTGTGAGTGTGCCCTGCGATGGATTTGTACCCTGTCCTGTGCCCCATGCACGAGTACCCCATATCCTTGGGAAAGTAAGTAAGGAAGTAAGGATAAGCAGTATAGAAGATGGATGGATATTTAAGACTGCTTAATTTACCAACAAATTGATACCGACAAATTTTAGCTTTTACGAATATTTACATCTTTTTTCCCTTAATTTTTTGGTATTTGCTCTTTTTCATTCACATAATACACATTAGTGATGTCCATGTTGATTGTTGCTGTCTCTTGATGATTGTCTCCATATTTGGCCAAACTATTCCTTTACAGATAAAATTGTCCCCTACTACAATGTCAACTTGAATGAGCATTATCATTTTAAAATGTAAACATTCACACATCTCTACCAGCCAGTCACCGTGAAGGTGGACCCATCTCTCAATGGAAGTATATAAATGGGCCTGAAATAATCTTTGTCTGTTCTGTCTAGCCGAGACGTCCCTCCTTTGGAGGTTTTGGAACATTGAGGCGGAAGCGACAGGAGGAGAGTGAAGAACTTCTGTGCCCTCTGGACATACAGATGCCCCAGAACAGCAGCTTCCACAGAGAAAAATGCATCACTGAGGACAAGCTGGAGCAGGTGCTGCACCTTCTCACTCAAAACGATGATTTTACAGCGTACCTGATGGCCTTGTCATTATATTTAAACGTTTTCTAGTTTGGTCTTTAAAATGTCTCTGGTCTGGTAGATGGAGGACGCGGAAGGCACAGTGAAACAGATAGGAGCCTTTTCAGACGGGATCAACAACCTCACTGTAAGATTTTCAATTCATCTTCTAATTAAGAGAATAGACGGCTGGCGTTAGTGCAAATGACTAGTGCAGTTGAGTGCAAAAGTTTGTATACCCTTAGGACAAAATCCATGATGAAGAAATTCATGAGAAAATTCAAGTAGTGTGATTTTGCACCTTCATTATCACAAGTAAGAAAAAAAATGGTCAAATAGTGTATGTAAAGAAGATATTAATGGATTGTTTCACTTTAATTTGCATTTTTAACAGTCTCCCACCTCTTTCATTTCCTCTGAGTGGCTGCTTTACACACTGAGCATCTTTCTTTTTAAAACTATTTTTCTGTTGATTTTGACACACGCACATTTTTCATTTTTATCGTTGTGGAGTTCAATTTGTAAATTTCAATTTCAAAAACCACAGGTTGATGCAAACTTTTGCACTTCACCGTGTCAAACATTTTACCACATTTTCAGGAATTTTCTTTCTAACAAGTTTCCTTTGGATTTAAATTTTTTTTGTGTTTATTTAGAGCATGCTGAAAGAGGACAAGCTCTTCAGGGAGATATCATCTTACGCTCCCGATGCCACGTACACTGCCTCCAGCACATGATCATAAGCCTGTGTTAGGTGACGATCCTGGAGAACCAAATGTCTGCTCCTTTACTGTGATTTTTACCACGAAACAGCTCCACGCAGCATCACCTGTGAAGACCATTTACACATTTCCGTGGAGTCTGACAATCAAAAGCAATCGACAACAGTGGAATGTTTTATTTATTCTTCTTTTTAACCGTCTACAGCATTTTCAGTGTTCGTGAGAAAGCGTACCAAAGACTGCAAACGATGACCAAAACACATCTTAAATCTTGTTTTAGTTAGATTACATCTTTATTCTTGTACTCTGTTTTAATGTATACATTGACTCCTGCATATAATTGCATGTGTTACTCTGTACTGAATTTAGACACTTACTGCCTGGCAGGTACATTGGGAGTATTGAGTAATAATAATCTCAGTTTAAGCATTTAGTCTGCACATCACTGGATAGTTATTCCTTAACCAAAAATGTCCATGTGTTGTTTGTGGTTTTATGAATTGAAGTCAATAAAATTCTATAAAATTTAAAAAAAAATCTTTTTGATCTGGTATCGTGTTTGTTTGTTTGTTTGGTTTTTTTTTTTTTAAGACCCATACTGTTGTAGCCCAGCTACCTCAAGGTTCGATGGTTTGTGCATGCTTTTCTGCTTACCATGGTTGGAAAGAGTGGTTATGAGTTACTGTATCCTTCCTGGCAACTCAAACCAATCTGGCCATTTTCCTCTTACCTCTCATCAACAAGGTGTTTCCACTCTCAGAACTTTTGTTCACTCAGTGTTTTTTGCTCCAATCTAAGTAAAGTTTAGAGACGTGTGTGTGTGTGTGTGTGTGTGTGTGTGTGTGAGAGAGAGAGAGATTCCCAGAAAATCCAGTTTCTGAAATACTCAAACCAGTGCATCTGGCACTGACAATCTTGCCATTTTAAAATCGGAGACCACATTTGTCCCCCATTCTGACGTTTTATATGAACATTAACTGAAGCTCTTGACCTGTATCTGCATGATTTTATGTATTGTGCTGCTGCCACATGATTGGCTGATTATATAACTGCATGAATCTCCAGGTAGTACAGGTGTTCCTATTAAAGTGGATGATGAATATAGTGTATATGGTGAAGCTTTCTGTAAGGCAATATTTATTTATGGAGGAATCTTTAGCTTCAGCACTAAGAGTCACAATGGGAGAGTATAGGACAGGAGTTTGCTATTTCTGGCTTCTCAGGAACATGACAAGTTGAGTTTATTTAATTATTCACTTCAAGAGAGACAAAAAAAAGGCTTGTCAGGGAGTGACTGTTAATGTAAGTGGTAATGACATTGTAATGACAAACTCAAACCCAGTGGTGTTTAATAGAAAGAACTGTGTGGAAAAAGATTACCTGTCCCTCCAGGAATTATTCCCAGATGTTTCGTAGTCTTAACATGTGATCAGATATGAGGCTGAAATAAATTTTATTTTATTAGGAACACCTTGTAATTATCCAAATCAGCCAATCAAGTAGCAGCAGCACAACACATACTGTTCAATCATGCAGATACATGTCAAAAGAGCTCCATTTAATGTTCACAAGAAACATCAGACTGGGGGAAATGTGATCTCAGTGATTTTGACCATGGCATGATTGTTGGTGACAGACAGGCTGATTTGAGTAATTTGGAAACTGCAGATCTCCTGGGATTTTCACACGTAACGGTCACTAGAATTTACCTCCACTAAGTGGCAATTCTGTGGGCAAAATCAGCTTGTTGATGAGCGAGGTCAGTGGAGAATGGCCAGACTGGTTAGAGCTGACACGAAGTCTATGGTAACTCAACCACTCTTTACAACTGTGGTGAACAGAAAAGCATCTCAAAACCTTGAGACGGATGGGCTACGACAACAGAAGACAAGTTTCATTCCTGTCAGCCAAGAACATGAATCTGAAGCTACATTGGGCACAGGGTCACCAAATCTGCACAGTTGAAGATTGGGAGAAGACCAGACGACTAATAAAGTAGCCAATGACTGAACTTTTTTTATTTCGTTTTATTCCAAATGTAGATTGACATTTTGTATTCATATTAAGTTTTAGTATCTAGATTGACACTATGTTAACTTTAGCTTAAACTCCTTTAATTGACCAGTAAATTAAGTTTAATATCTAGAAGATAGAGATAAAAGCAAATAGCAGGAAAAGTGTCCAGAAAGGGAAATGCAGACTTGTTTTTACTATTAATATTTTCCCATACACAATCTGACCATTTTTATTATTTTCCATAATGAAGGAACGTCTGTGAAGCTAACACAACATTTTGTTGGTGTAAATTAAGTTTCTTTGTTGATTTCATGTCATCATATGGGTATGCAGTCTTTTGCACTTGACATTCAGGAAGGACCTAGAATTAATTTCTATGCTGTAGAGTCAGTTGAATGTAGAGCACTTTGCAGATAAACGTTGCTAACTTTTGGCACAAAATCCTGTTTTTGCCGCGTTTCTCCAGCTTAATTCTCGCAGATTTCAAACAGACCCTGAAAGACTGAAGAAGGAAACTCTTCATTAATGCAATCTTTTATTCATCAAACTCAAGGCAGTACAATATGTCACTATATAGAACATGAGCTTGGTTATGGCAGGTGACGTCTAACATTCTTGCACTAAGCTGGATTATTGCGTAGATCTCCAATCACTGCAGTTGGGCAGTTTAAACGATACAAAGATGCAGCTTTTAACTGAATGCATGCGATTATTATATTGAATTGCTTAAAGCTAGCAATAACCGATCTTCTGCTATGACATTACGTGCCAGTTTGGCATTTTTAAAGCGATTCTTTTTTTTTTTAATATTATTTTAATTTCACTTTGAACACATTGAAGCCAATGTACTGTATTATGTCTACAGTAAGGTGCTTGGTACTAAGGCACTTTCTAAAAAATAAAAAAAACAAATTCAAAAAGTCACATTCAATGACAGTAAAAAAAAAAAAAAGTCTTACTCTTCAAATGATGCATTTCAATTATTTTCATATTTAACAAATATCACTATGTGCCAGAATAAAAAAATAATCCATCAGTGTTCTGGTTGCAATTTATTTTTTTTACTCAATAACATACTGTGTGTGATAAAACAGCACATACTGACTGGTAAGACAACGTCTACTTAAGTGCAAATAACAAAATGGGCACAATTGCGAGGGCTAATATTTGCATATTGAAACACACGTGTACTTGGAGACACTATGATGACTGTGAAAGCTGAGCTTTTTCAGCACCAAAGCTGCTTGACTAGGTGTCAGGATTAGTGTGTTTGTTTTTTCTAGAAGACGAAGCGCCTGCTGAGGGAATGGCCCACTTTGTCCAGGTTGGGATTGCAGGCAAACTGGATCATGGGTGGAGGACCACACATAAGGATGAGCGTGTCGTCACCGGGGGGAGGGAGGCGATTCTGCACCATCTGCTCACTGATGAACCCTTGGCTGTACTCCCAGTCTGTCACATGAATAACAAGAACAGCGGTTGCTGATTCATCCAGTCCACTTATCCCTGGGTGTGTCTCAATCAGCTCCCTACTTATTTTAAGGGCTGTCTCGACTGCAAAAATTCTTCCAGTGAACTAAAAAAAAAAAAAATCCCACAATGCACCACAAAAACCAGGGAGCATCGATGCTCACTATGTTCCCTTACTGGAAGTGACGTCATAATTTCAGAAGCCTCTCATCTCGAAAAAAAATAGCAGACGAAATCTCAGCCAACTACCGTTAGCAATTTTTAACTTTATTTGATGTTCTATATACAGTCTGTTTGAGTCTAATGGCTTAAGTGTTTAATGATTTTTAAAAATTCATTAGCTAGCCTATGAGCCTGCTTGAAGTACCATGACAGAAATGTGTGTGATTTAAGCTAACAGATTTATATGACATTATATGTCAAATATATCGGTCCTGCCTGTTGTTGATAAATGCCCTTGATGACGTTTTTACAGCGTAGTCATGTCGCCAGAAAGTCATGTGTAGTGAGCCAGTGCCCCAACTCATGTACATGATATACTGATTCATGGAAGCTGATAAAGACACATCCACTGTTCATAACACAGCGCTGTTGTATTCTTGATTCTGATTGGTTAAGCAAAAAGCATTGATTCAATTGTAAAATATCAGCTCTGTCAGTAGTGCCAGCTGCAATTTATATGACAGGTTTAGATTAATGTGCTCTTTGTAATAATGTCATCATTTCTCTAGTAACAGATCATTCTCAGGGGCTTATATGACTGATGTGCCAACTAATCTACATCTAATCAAACACAAGGAAGACCTTATACCCGTTGAAATAGTGACGTTTTCTGTTGATTTAACATTTATGGAAAGAGTCTCTAGTGTCAGTGCTTTGTAACAATCAGTAAGATTTCCTCTGTATGATGCTCAGGAGAAAAGACAGTTTGCTTTCTGGTTTCTTAGGAACATGACAAGCTAAAGTTTGTCTTATTAACTAGAGCACAGGTTCCCACCCTGGTTAATATATTCCCTGCTCGAACACTTCCACTATAAATCAGGAAGGGCTGATCGTTAGCTGAATAGTTGAATCAGGGAAAACACTTCCATATGTAGGACAGATTGTACTCCAGGAAAAGTGTTGGGAACCTGTGAACTAAGGGATAGTGAAAAACAGGAGAGGCTGGTGAAGGCAGAAGCTGCTATAACGTACGTGAGAACAGGAACTAACTTGTGGACATTCCACAGCATTACAACTATAAACGGATGAAAAGGATGACGTGTCATTCTTTAATTTGTTTTTTTTAAGAAAAAAAAAAATCACTGCAAAAGACAAGGAACAAAACACTTTGGGACATGGTGTTACAAGAAAATAATCAACTCTGAGGTCTTAATGAGTCATGCATCAAACCACCCTGTTACTGATTGTTTTCCTGTGACAGTGCACCTATCATATTTTACTCCCTTAAAAATATTTCATATACATCTAAACTGACGAGTCACTAAAACAAAAACTTATCACAAGACACTCTAGCAGATATTGTCTCTTATTCACACTAATATTTGCAGTGTTATGTACCATATACAGAAAATAAACAAACCATTACTACTTACCATCAGGAACCTTGTCAAGAGTATACCACAGCTTAAACCGGTCTGGGTGATTGGCCTGGATTTCCTCCAGGTCTGTACGCAGTAGGATGTCTTTTTCTGACTGTTTGAGTGAGAAACAAGAGTGTTTTTCAGTTATTTAGGGTTTTTTCCCCTCTGCATCAGTCATCAGAGTCATCAACTGCAGTCTATTTATTAATAGGAAATTAATATTAATGGCAGTGACTTACCTGATTGGCAAAGAGCAAGTAACAAATGGTCTTGTCTTTTGGATCCTTCATTATTGCCCGAATGATCTGCAGCATGGGAGTGATACCTGTAGAGATACAAGCATAAGCTTAGAAAGCCAATTCTGAAATGCCTTTGCATAAGGAACTGTGCCTTCATGCATCTTGTTTTGTGTATAGGTTTATATTAAATGTGCTCATTCTAATATGTTAGCCTTTCTATAGTAACAACTTAAACAGGGACTTGTATGCTAGATGCTTCACATAATCTAAGACTAATAATACATGAATAAATATTCATATATGGTGAAGCTTTCTGTAAGGAGATATTAATATAACACTCATGGAAGGAGTCTCTAGTATCAGAGCTTTGTAAGGGTCAGAACATTTTCACTGTCACCATGGGAGAGTCTAAAGGACAGAGGTTTCTCAATAACATGACAAGCTGGGTGTTTATTTATTAATTTCAAGAGAGACAAAGAATATATATATGATGCTTGTCAAGGAGCGACTGTTATAATGTCAGTGGTGACTTGTTTCATGGGTACTAACTGTACCTACAAATGGATAAACCGTATCATTCTTCAATTATATGAAATTGCTGTGGTATTACAAGGAATAAAACCGTTAGAGGTGTGTGGGCTGTTAACACCCAGTTGTCGGTGTTCCTGTCATGTTTTATTCCTTACACTATTGCAATGTTTTATATAGCGCTGTACTCAAACCCAGGGGTGTTTAATTGAAAGGACAAAAAAAACAAAAAAAAATTTTTTACCTGTCCCTCCAGCGATCATGCCCAGATGTTTCGCCGTCTTAACCTCTGGGGGTGCCTTCTTCTCAGGTTTGATTTCAAACACTCCTACAGTGTGAATCATTCAGTAATCATTATTTTACAACAAATACAAAAAAAAAAACCCAGACAGCAGACAATTCATTCAGCTCCTACACTCACAAAATGGCATGTTGTATACTATTTAAAATCCCTAAAATCTAACCCTAATCCCATAACACACATCATCCTAATTCAGAGACATGTGCACTGCTGAGAGTAACTGCTCGCCTTGGCCTTTGTAAACCAGCAGTCCACTCGGCCCTCTGAAGTCAATCATGTCACCAATGCGAAGACTGTCCAGGTACTGAGACATCTTTCCACCTTCAGGAAACTTTGGATGAGTATTTTTGTAGTATATCTATAATAAAAAAAATATTTTAAAACTCATACACACACAAAGAACACTGTAGTATTTTACAGAACATTTTTTTAAATAAGTCCAGCTCCGACAGATCTCTGTCTCTTAAAATTGTTCATTAAAAGTTTTTCTGCAGATCTTTTACTTTGTAACAGGTTAAGCCACTATCTCTGTCTCTTCTCACTCCCTGGCACTCCCCATGTCTACACAAAAACTAAGGTAGGACATTGGAGATTTGAACACACAAACTTATCTTCAAGGGAGAGAAAACAAAAAGGCTGGTGAAGGAACGGCTGCTGTTACGCAACATTTATTAATTTCTTTCACAGATATGCCACTACATTAAATGTAACTATGAATTAGGAGTATAACACAACACTACTGTCTATCTGTTCGGAGCTCCGTACAGCCGTATCTGTATTCTGACTTCAACCAAAGTGGACGTGGCCTTAACTGGAAGTGTTTATTGACCATTTAATGGTGAGCTACCCCTGATTTAATGTATCAAATCCTGTATTACACACATCATCCTACTCCAGACTGTGTGCTGCTGTGAGGAAAAAGCTTTCTTTTCCCCCTAGTGACTTAAATATGAAACCTACCACTATGGCCACTGGAAAACGCTGGAATAAACCCAGAGGTAGAAATGGCAGTGCTGTCAATAGTCAATGAATTCTCCTTAATCAGTTCTCCTCACCTCATCACTTATTCATAATTGAGGTGTGCACAGGACTGCAATTATTTTAGTTTCTACTTTCCTGTGATATTTTCAAATACATTTCTTTGGTTCTTTTTCACAAAATATAAACAAGCTAGTAGCCTAATTTAAACAAGGCAGGTACTAAGATTCGTGTTAACTACCTTAGTCTTAATTTCAGCCTCATATCTGACCGCATGTTCATGCCCACTTGAAAGAACAAAAATTCCCACTTGTGCAACTTTTTTTTGTTTGTTTTATGTGCTGTGGACCTAACAGATGCTCTGTGAACGTTTCTGGCATGCTTTTTGTTTTGGTACTGTCATATATACCATGAATTACAACAGTACAATGATAATTCTTTCCTATCACTTCAAAATCTCCCACCCTGTGTTTACTCCTTAAGGGTTTAGAGCTCAAAAACATTCAAAAGAAAAACATTAAGAAACTCTGAGCATGTCTTAAACCTAATTCCTCAGAACTTTCTTGCGTCACCCATAATCTCAAATATGTTGGGGTTTTTTTTTGTTTTTTTTAAAATAAATATCAGCTTTAGTAATCAGATCTCTGAGCTGGGCTTTTTCCAGCTAATGCATATTTAAGGCATATTTTAAGAAAACACACCTTGACCACCAGGTCCACAAAACCTTTGTCGTCATCACTTGACACCGGAGTGTAGGGCCTTACCACCAAGCCCCCGTCTATTCTAGCAGACAGGTAAATGTGTTGACCTGCAAACATAGAACAACATATGATCCACTGCGGTATTTAATGCCATGAAGGCATTATGATGACTGAAACTGGACATATCTTGGATCACCCAGGTTTGGATACTCTGCAGACTGCATTTCTCAAAAAACAAATGGGAAGTCTCAATGCTTTGGTGTTTAATCTTACCTGGATACTGTCAACTTGTACCTAAGAACTGCTGCTGTAATCATAAAGACAATCCTGTGCTTATCCTAGGACTTTTATTTACAGCCTGCTCATACTAAACATCTTTTCAACACATGTAATACTATTCATCTTTACTCTTGTATACCGTAATGATTTAATGTACAATCGCACTATCTGGTTTCGCCCAGAAGAGGATGGGTACCCATCTGAGTCTGATTCCTCCCAAGGTTTCTTTCTCATGTTGTCTCAAGGAGTTTTTCCTTGCCAATGTCACATCTGGCTAGTTCATTAGGGATCTAAATGCACAACTGGATTACTGTAAAACTGATGTGATGTCTACTGTTAAAAGCCTTATACAAATAATATTAAACTGAATTAACAGAAGCTCTCAGAGTCATCTCGGTCACTAAGACGACGTCGTATAAAGCCGGGTGCATGCTGTGAGATTTTTAATAGTCCTTTGTGACTGTTGCTTGTCAGACTGTACGAACATGATCCCCGATGTAAGCCACATCACACTGTAGGATCTCAGTTGTCATTAATATCAGACTGTACGACAGTCAAGACGTGAAAAACGGACGCACTCAAGAAGACTCGTACGGAGTAGGAGAAGCCACACTACAGGACTGTGCCTCAAATCTTGTGACACTGCAGAATTTAACCTGAGGAAAAATTTGATCGCAACGGCCGTTAATCAGCTGTCGGGGAACACGTCAAACTAGCGATCAAAGACTACAGATTTTGGCCTAGGATTAAAGGAGTCTTTTAGGACTCTCAAAATTTGTCTCAGACGACCAAATCGTGGCCAAAAATGTACCACGTGAACCCGGCTTAAAACACACAGCTCAGATATCAGCATCGTATAGCAAAAAATAGAGGAAGTGGGTTTGACATGTCATAATGGGCGAGTATACCGCATGGCATGTGTAATGAAATTACATTAAAGAAAATATATTGAACTTACCAACAGGAAGTCCCAACACATAGTCTGGAGACTTCAGGGCAAAGCGAAACTTTCTGGTGTCATGACTAATAATCTAAAAATAAAAAAAAGAGTCAGTTGGAAGTGTTAGTCATATTGATATTCCACACGGATCCTCATTACACAGGACTTAACACTGACCTCTTTGTCTATGAGGCGCAAGGGATATTTCTCATTGGGATCCTCCAGGGTTATGGCAGGTTTTCTCTTGGCACCCAGAAGCCTCATGATCAGGCCAATGATGCTGTCAAAACCACTGCGAATGAGCTGCAGAAATTGGGTAGGAGTTAAACTGTTGCAAAACAGCTGCACTAAAGCCTGGAATTTTAACGTAGCTGACCGCATAATCCAAAAAAAATGCGCATGATACCAAGGCTGCACATAAACAGATCATCAACATGGCCCACAATCACAGTGCTAACAATATCTACATAAACTTTACACATTGTGCGGTAAACACTCGATCTAGCTAGCTAATTCAATAGCGACAAGACAATGTAAACAGACTGCATATACAGACGCACATGCAAAAACTTTGCAACTACCGAGAAAAAAATGGCTAGTAAGCTACACAAGCTAGCTAACGTTATATAATACTCATTGCGTGAGATAATATACATACACCAATGATGTAAGACAGCATCTTGTCTCCTAGTCGATATGTATGATGATAATAATAATAATAATAACAGTATATTATATTAACTCTTCAGACTAACGAACTATTACAATGCAACTAGCAAGCCAAACGTCTCCTACTCCACCCTCTTCTGTGCTTCCGGATCCGTCTGATAAACCACGCCCACCACATTCTATCCACTGCCTTGTTCGAGACTTACAGCCAATCACGTGTTACCAATGGCAGACCTTAATTCCTATTGGCCAGATTTTACTGTTGGTAGAAATGATGGATAGATCTGCTAAATTCCTGCTTAAATTTAAAGTATAAAAGCAGTGGGGTGAAAAGGCACCTGTGCATACGGCAAACATTGAAGAAGAAGAAGAAGAAGAAGAAATAATAATAATAATAATAATAATAATAATAATAATAATAATCTGTCATCAACAATGGCTAGACAGTAAGATGTAGTCTATCTTTATCAACACTTTGATGTAGTACATTTAAACTCAGATTGCAGCTGAATAGTATTTATAATATTCGTTCTCAACATTTAAGTCCAGTCGCCAACGTTTATCGCACATTTTATCGGACATTTATCGCAAACTTCCCGAAAAATCATCTCCCAAACGGAATGATTATGGTGCTTTTGTTCAAACAGCGTTTGATAACGTCGTTCTCCCCAAAATGAAACTAAACAAAGTTTCAGCTCTCGCCCAGTTGTGGCTTTTCTATTGCTTCGTCGGTGCCATGATGTTTTATTAAACACTGAGGTGCAGCGCCATGTTACGATGCACGGAGCTGCTGTGTGACGGAGTGCTGTGACGGAATGCTGTGACGGGGCGGTTGTGTGACGGAATGCTGTGACGGGGCGGCTGTGTGACGGAATGCTGTGACGGAATGCTGTGACGGAATGCTGTGACGGGGCGGCTGTGTGACGGAATGCCGTGACGGGCTGCTGTGTGACGGAATGCTGTGTGACGGAGTGCTGTGTGACGAAATGCAGTGACGGGGCGGCTGTGTGACGGAATGCTGTGTGACAGAATGCTGTGAAGGGGCTTCAGTGTGACGGAATGCTGTGACGGGGCTTCAGTGTGACGGAGTGCTGTGACGGGGCTTCAGTGTGACGGAGTGCTGTGACGGGGCTTCAGTGTGACGGAATGCCGTGATGGGGCGGCTGTGTGATGGAATGCTGTGATGGGGCTTCAGTGTGACAGAACGCTGTGTGACGGAATGCCGTGACGGGGCTGCTGTGTGACGGAATGCCGTGAAGGGGCTTCAGCGTGACGGAATGCTGTGAAGGGGCTTCTGTGTGACAGAATGCTGTGAAGGGGCTGCTGTGTGACGGGGCGGCTGTGTGATGGAGTGCTGTGATGGGGCTTCTGTGTGACGGAATGCCGTGATGGGGCGGCTGTGTGACGGAATGCCGTGAAGGGGCTTCTGTGTGACGGAATGCTGTGAAGGGGCTTCAGTGTGACGGAATGCTGTGATGGGGCTTCTGTGTGACGGAATGCCGTGAAGGGGCTTCAGCATGACGGGGCGGCTGTGTGACGGAATGCTGTGATGGGGCTTCAGTGTGACGGAATGCTGTGATGGGGCTTCAGTGTGACGGAATGCCGTGAAGGGGCTTCTGTGTGCCGGAATGCCGTGACGGGGCGGCTGTGTGACGGAGTGCTGTGATGGGGCTTCTGTGTGCCGGAATGCTGTGATGGGGCTTCAGTGTGACGGAATGCTCTGTGCCGGAATGCCGTGATGGGGCGGCTGTGTGACGGAATGCTGTGATGGGGCTTCTGTGTGCCGGAATGCCGTGACGGGGCGGCTGTGTGACGGAGTGCTGTGATGGGGCTTCTGTGTGCCGGAATGCTGTGATGGGGCTTCTGTGTGACGGAATGCTGTGACGGGGCGGCTATGTGACGGAATGCTGTGATGGGGCTTCAGTGTGCCGGAATGCTGTGACGGGGCGGCTGTGTGATGGAATGCTGTGATGGGGCTTCTGTGTGACGGAATGCTGTGATGGGGCTTCTGTGTGACTGAATGCTGTGTGCCGGAATGCTGTGATGGGGCGGCTATGTGACGGAATGCTGTGATGGGGCTTCAGTGTGACGGAATGCTGTGATGGGGCTTCAGTGTGACGGAATGCTGTGATGGGGCTTCAGTGTGCCGGAATGCCGTGACGGGGCGGCTGTGTGACGGAGTGCTGTGACGGGGCTTCTGTGTGCCGGAATGCTGTGATGGGGCTTCTGTGTGACGGAATGCTGTGATGGGGCTTCTGTGTGACGGAATGCTGTGTGCCGGAATGCTGTGATGGGGCGGCTGTGTGACGGAATGCTGCGATGGGGCTTCAGTGTGACGGAATGTCTCGGCAATTTCCACAGAAATCGCTTATCCCGTGCATCGCAGACGTCCGCAGTAACAATTACTTTACAGCCATATGTCCTGGCTGTTGGGCTTGTGATATATATTAGGGTGACCAGACGTCCCGCTTTGTGTTGTCATGCACAGCATTTTAGTCCTTGTCCCGCATCCCGCAATTTGAGATGATGTCCCGCATTTTAACTCCGTTTTGAACGTGCTCGAGCGCCGGTTTGTGAATGGAGGGCGGAGTCGGAGAAGGTGAGTGGAAAGGACTGCACACCTGCGGGGAATTATACTAATGAATGTTCTGTGTTGCAGTGAGCCGAGGTAAGAATAAAAACATAAGAATATACAGTAGAGTTGTTCCAAGCCTGTCTCCAGCTTCCTCATTCCCTACCCGAATTTGAGATAGTGTTACACTAAGGTTTTAGGGGTTCCCCACCTCATGTTTCTACGATAATATTTCCGTAAGTTATTGTGATGAACGCTGGGGGTTTCTCTTTTTTGTCTGGCATTGGCCCCGCCTATCTGAACCTTTCCACAGCATGCTCTCTTCCCATTGACTGAACGCAGGGATGATTAAACTCACCTGGAGTGGGGGATAATTAAGAGGTGAGAGGGGCGGGTTCGGCTGGGAAACGTGATTGTTTGTTTGTTTGGGTTTTTTTTTTTGGTTTTTTTTTTTGCGTTCAGGGGGACGATTGGGACGCTTTGTGTTGCTCGAGATCGTTAAGGTTTGTCCGGCAACGAAGATAATTAGTTAGGTAGATTGTATTTGTGTAATTAAATAAGGGTCGGGGTATTTAGGAGCGTTGGCTACTTGTTCCAGGAGCGTTTAAAAAGATTGTGTCCACAAAGAGGACTCATCACCAGAAATAAAGTGAAGAAGAGTGCGTGTTTTCTCTGGGGCATTGATCTGGCATGGTGGATGCCTTTCCCTAGACCATAGGGCGGGGTCTTGTTTCCTGGAAGCGGGGAAGTGTTTTATATTTAAATCTTCTGCTATGTGTTGTGAGTTTTAAAGTTTATATGAACATGTTACTCCGTGTACGCTGGACCGGGGAAGTGCTGATTTTTCCACACTGATTAGTGTTTGAGCACGATTTCTTATTGTGCCGTGTGGGTCGGGGAATCACCACCAGAGGGCAATGCTGAATTACTCTCATTTGTGTTTCGCTGTTTGGCCTAGTGAGGGCGTACAGAGTAAATGTTTGAACTTTCTTGAAAGTATTAATGGTTATTTTTCTCAAATATCGGAAGTGAAAATATGAACTTGTTCTGCAAATGTTCCACAACATTAAATACAGCTATAAATGGATAAAACGTACTTGTCACTTTAACACATCCAATTATTAGGTTGTGCTTTTATTGAAAAATGTGAATATTCACAAGGAAATGAATCAAATGTACACCCTAGTGCTGTAGCTGAAAAACGCTGCTTGCATAAATATTTAATGTTGATGTATATTTTTCATACATGGCTAAAGTTATAGGCTACAGTATCTGTTTAAACTTCATCCTGAATGAGTTGTGGAAGCTGGATGTGAACCGCGTGAAGCCAGGAAAAGACTACACCATCAATCTACAGGTGAGGGTTTGGTAGTACAAAAAGTACAAAAGTTGCACCTTTTTGTTGTATTTCACACTTGAACTGTGTGCATAGAAACTTAGAGAATATTTCAACTGCATTCAGAAAGCTAATGCAAAATGTTTCAATCATGTATTTTCGTTTACTATTTTGATCTTAACATACACTGTTGACCGTTTTTGTTACTTGTAATAATTAAGGACCATCTGTAAACCTAACGCACTAAATGTTTGCTGCTGTTTACTGAGTTTTCTCAGAGTGAGGCTGACTATGTGGCACATGGCAAAAAACCATGCCAGAGACAAAGCCAATGCTCCTCTGTTCCCGTACAACAATGAGGATAAACTTAAAAGCATTGCCACATATGCTAGTAAGTACTGCATCAGTGTTGCATAACTCCATCCAATTCATAATATAGCTTATAACTGCAGTGTTGAACATTATCCTTACCACTGGTGTTTCTGTATATTTTTGAATACATTTAACTACATTTATATATTAGGCAGGTGATTTTATCCAAAGCAGTGAAACAGAATATGGTCTAAGCTTAGAGCAGTTAAAAGTGCTGACAAAACTGTATTAATTAATAAATAATAGATACTTAGTGATGGTGCTTAATTGTGTATTGCATAAAAGTGTAAGCGTCAAACAATTTTTTATATATATATCACACACACACACACACAAATGTCACATGACACATCTTGGCCCAAATCTGAGGAAAATCTGCTGAAACTTTTAAAAATTGCAAGCTCCTCCAAATTTTGTGGATTGATTGTTAATTTCTGCAATTGCAAAATCACAAAATCTTGGAAGGCCTGATGATATTTTAGGGGAAAATGTGCAATAGAAAGAAACTACTGTGTAAATACTAAAGTTGGATATCATTAAAGTGTAAAATTGTTCACGTCGCATGTTTAATTTTCACGTGTTCATCTCTCGCAGCTGGATGTGAACGACTGCGTCATTAGTCTGCAGTTCAGCTGGAAAGTCCTGCTGAAGCCATTGGGCAGCTCCTTCATTGGTGTTAGCCCTGAGTTTGAGGTGGCACTCTACACCATCATCTTCCTCAACAGAAACGAGCAAGTATCCAACACGGTTGTGAAAGTGGATAAGTACTTGCTGGAGGTCGTGGTGTGCTGACAGGGACATGCTATTGGAATGTCCTACCCCAAACTACTTGACAAAACACCAGGGGCCTGTAGTTTCTCTACTGAACAGTCTAAGAAGATTTAAAGTTTTCCTTTAACCTTTTAAGCACCATTATTATAAGCAATGTTGCTTTACATTACAATTGGAATTGTTTACATGATAGTTACTGACCAGTACTATAGTGCTGTTTATTACTAACTCTCTACCTAATTGCCTTTGAGAGCTTATTGCATCTGAAGAATGGAAACTGTTACTCCTATATTTTATAGGCTTAAATTACATATTATACAGCTTTGAAGTCAAATTCCAGGGTATGTAGGACATTTGGGGGAAGAAAAAAAAATTTGTGACAAAAATTAGTTACAATTACACGTCTTGTATAATTAGTTTTTAATTGGCCATATTTGTTCATTGTGGTGTCTATTTATTTAAATTTAGAGTACTACTTAGTACTACTTAATAACATGAGAATGTCGTCTTGTCCAAAAATGTGTTGCTGTTTCATCAGCATGTAATTTAGTCATAAAATTATGGCTTTCAGAATGTCCATATTTATTTTTAAGGAAAATAAATTTAATTTCTCACACTTTTTTGGAAATTCCAAGTCTGTTTTCTGTATGTGTAAAAAGTTCAAAGAAAGTTTTGCAGATTTTACAGGGCCTTATAAATACATCAGTTCAAATCTGGAGTCAGTTTCTAATTGAGGAAGATATTTACAGACTCATCACGTGTGTGGTGTGTGGGGTTTTTTTTTTTTTTTTTTTGGTCGTTGTCTTCACACACACACACACTTCAAGCACAGATGTAAGGTTTTTTTTTTTTTTTTTTTTTTTTTTCTCTGTGCAGTACTTCAGTTAAACTAGTCAAATATTTCTCACACAAACCAATGTAGAAGCCCATATTTTTCCAGGTAGAAGAGAATAAAAGCATAGTATTCATGTGTTTTGTGTCACTAACAAATTGGTCATCTCAAAATGTTGACCATTTTCTCAATTGACACTTCCTGTTGTCTACATGTATACATCTTTTTTTTTTTTTTTTTTTTTTTTATGTATTTATTAACACCAAGTTGAGAAACTTTACGCAGTTGTCCAGTACAGTTGACGCTGTATTGTGTCTTTTGGCTATTTTGTACATCAGTTGAAAGCAGTGTCTTCGACTTCCGCTGAGAAAATTTGGCGCAAGAAACTGCGCAAACTGAGTGCTGTTTTCTTATCGCCTTTCCAGACAGGCGTCACTGGACGCTCGCGCATTGCGCGCATCCGCGTTCCTGATGTCTCTCTCACGATGCGCGCACCCGCGTGATGTGATTTTCACCGTCCTATCGAGAAATCGAGTTGTGCAGTAGTGAGAGATATCTTATCGTGTTTTTACACACAAGCTTTACACATTGGGCGGTAAACAGTCTGCCTAGCTGTGCTGTTTTAAACAGTGAAAAGGTAATTAAAACAAATGGCATGTACAGAAGCACGAAAAAAAAAAAAAAAAACCTGTAGCTGGAGAGCTGTCTAAGCTAGCTAACCCTACATTATAGCTACTTATTGAGTAAGATAATACACATACAGCAATAATGTAAGACATTTATTGTATCGTATTATTATTAATCCTGTGTTAAACATTTAAGACTCGGTGACAAGCTAATTATAATGCAACTATCAAGCCAACGTCTCGAGCTGCCTTTCTCATCTAGTTTTCCGGGTTTTTGTCTGAGAAACTACGCCCACCACATGTTTTATACTCGAGACTTACAGCCAATCACGTGTTAGAAACTGTGAACCTGGGCCGGAAAGTCTTATATTCTTAACTCCTATTTGCCAAATTTTACACTTAATAAAAATTGATGGACAGCTACACTAACTTCCTGCATCAACTGAGTGAATAAACGCAGTGGGGTGAAAAGCACGCATCTGTCTGTAATAATGGCTAAACGGTAAGATATAAATGTATCAGCACTTTGATGTAATACGTTTAAACTCAGAATACATTTGAGCAGTAATAATAACACAACTTTGTGTGTGTGCGCGCGTGCTCGCTTTAAAAAGTATAATTGTTCCAATTAAATTAAATTCATACCAGGTGTGATGGCTGTAGCTTGAAACAAGTGCAAGCTTTATTTTCTTAAAGTAAAATAGCTAGACGGGTCCCCTTATGTGAAATGCATCTATTTTAAACCAAGTTATAGCTTATGAAATGCGTTTTATTTAAACAAAGTTTGAAAAAGTCTTAAGTCAAATCTGAGTAAAACAAAACAAACAAACAAAAAAAACAGGTGGTCGTTGAAAATAAACTATATCTATAGGTGTCAAAGTTATTGAATGCGAAACCAGTTGACTTTGTTTAAATTATTTGAAGAGTATTTCATGAACATCCGGTTGACAGGACTAGGCTGAGTTTGCAGAGCTGCTTGTAAGGGAGACGCTGTTTATTTTCATGTCATGTGAAGCTGTGGGAAGTTGCGTGAGAAGGAATGAGCGGGGAGAAAAGTCCAGAAACCACGTTTAATCAGTAAAATATGACAAGTAATTGTATTTTGTTGTATAACTGAATTGATTTAGATAGACACTAGTTAGACTGCTTGCAGAAGTAGACAGCCTGACTGACTTTATTGTGCCTCTAGGGGAAATTCAGCAGTTGCCTGAAATGATAGTGACGTGTCGCAAAAAAACAAATTATGTGACGCCTGGGGCTAAGCACTAAAGCGCTTACCGTACTAAGTGTTACAGACTGTACTGTTCCTTATATAGCAGTGGATGTACTGTCCATGGGTCATAATGGCTTTAGGCAGCTGAGACAGAAAAAAAATATGATATGCCAACTTTGAATACGGGAAAAGTAAAGATACACAAAAAGCACTTAGTCATTCCTGGGTGTTCATTTACTGAGGTATGAACACCTGCTGGTAGAAGCATTCTCCTACCAGCAGGTGTTCATACCTCAGTGAATGAACCTGTTTGTATTATGGTGATTGTGGTGGGGTTTTTTTTTGTTTTTGTTTTTAAAAGCAGAATTGCCAGTTGATATTTCACCACATTTTGTAATCTGTTTTACTATCAAGACAAAACCTGTGTAATATGATATGGGGGGGTGTATAGCATATCAAAAAGTACATCTGTCCATGATTGTGTTCAGTATGCCAAGCATGTTAACTTTTCATACTGGAGAAAAAAAAAAAAAGAAAAAAAAACATTTTAGTATGGTTCCACTTTGAGTAACTTTTAAAACTTTTAAAAGCCGATGTCAAGATACTCGGTAACCATACTATTGTACTAAGCAGTATACCAGATTTGTAGATTTGAAACAGCCTAGTACTACTTCGTAAGATAGGCCTATACAATTAATTGTAGTCTTAAATGCCCTGTTATGTTTCCAAGGTTATGTTTAAAATGTTTTATGTTTTAATAGCACACTACAAAAAAGTCATCTTAGTGAAGTGAAAAATATCTTGAATATAGTCAAATGTATGTAGTATTTCATTTTTAATTTTTTTTTTATAAGATTACAATGAACCAAATATTAGCTCATTAAACCTATTTCTGGACATTATTACTCATTTCAAGCTCATAGTTTTCTTATTCTATTGTCTGATAATTTTGCTTGTTCTAGAAATAAATACTTAAATTTAGCAAATTTATCTGCCAATAGAACAAGACTATTTCAATTTTGAATTGAGTACTATGGCTTGAAATAGATTTAATAATCTTATTTGGTTTATTGTAATCTTATAATAAGAAATACTAGATAAATATGACTATATTCTTATTCTATATTTTCTTTTTGCAGTGCAGGCTGTATGATTGCGTAGTTAGAACAGAAGCTCAAGACGTGTTGGGACGCACTTAAACTGTTATTCAGAGAGCAGTTAAGGTGGAGTCCTTGTACACCACAATAGGAACCACCTCAAAACGCATTTAAGAAATGAAATTTGGCTTCCTATTATATATATTATAGACATTTGAAATTTTGAGTACGTGTCAATACATTAAATTATATTTTTGAATAATTTTGAGGTCACTGTTGTCAGATCAACAGTAGAATTTCCTTCTGGATTATTTGTCATAAACAATTATACAGCACTATTGAATTCTCTATTCTGATTGAGCAGAAGGTGTTGATAAATTTTCTGTAACAGCAGTGCTGACTGTAAGGCAAATCACAGGTTTATACTGATGTTTTAATACGTTATCATTTCTATACTAACAACTTACACAGGGGCTTGTATTGTAGAGGCTCCACATAAACAAACTTTTAATAATGTATGTAATTGTTCGTACGGTATAAGGTCATATAGTGAAGAGTGTTTTTGGGAGGAGTCTCCAGTCAGGAGTGTAACAGTCAGAGCTAAAAATTGTATCTTGTGAGTTTTTATGCAATGCTAAAGTCTTCAGGATGGAGGCCTTTGTGGTTTCTCAGTCACATGATGAGTTACATTTTGTTTTTGTCTTATTAACATTGAGAGAGAGAGAGAGAGAGAGAGAGAGAGAGCGCGAGCGAGAAGAGAAGGAGGAAACGGCTATTGCTATAGGAACTTATTTTGTGGACGTTCCACAACATTAAATGTAGTTATAAATGGGGGGAGGGGGATTCTTTAATAAATTAAAAATATCTTTGGGGTGGTAATATTTGCATGGCATCCCCCTTGTTGGTCATTTTCCCACAACACACTCCATCATGTTTTGCAGATATGAGCACCTTTGACCAAGCAGGAAAAACGACATTTTGTGGTCATGTTTGCTAAAATATGAAACCTGATACAGGAGTGCTGCTATTCCTTCACTGTTTTGGTGCTGTTGTGCCATATTCGTTTGCCTGCTTCAGTCAGTTGAGAAAAGATAATAAACTAGCTAGAGAGATTGCTTAAAGCAGGGAACTCGCTAAACTGCACAGTAAGCAGCTTAGAACTGTGATGAATAACATTACTTGTTTAAATATTCTATGTTGAGTGGATGCATAGTTAAAGTTACTGGTTCAATTGTAATATTTGATGGATTGCAGTCCTGCTGTAGATCAGGAGCTTTCAGCGATCCTGAATGAGTTGTGGAAGCTGGACGTGAACCGCGTGAAGCCGGGAAAAGATTACACCATCAATCTACAGGTGAGGGTTTGGTTTGAAACGGCACCATGTTGATGTGCTAAACCTCCTATCTTAACATACACTATTTGACCATTTTTGTGTCTTGTAATAATCTGTAAAGTTTAACACATGCTATAAATCTAATTCCTTTGTCTTCTGTAAAGTAATGCAAATTTTTGCACTCGGCTGTAAATACATACAGCAGAACGGTATCAGTATCAGTGGGGCACTGTGGTAACTATAGTTGCCTCTCCCCTCCAGGGTTGTCGGTTTGATTCCCACCTCCGCCCTGTGTGTATGGAGTTTGCATGTTCTCCCTGTGCTTCAGGGTTTTCCTCCAGGTACTCCGGTTTCCTACCCCAGTCCAAAGACATTAGCTGTAGGCTGATTGGCAACTCTAAAATTGTTCTCTGTGTGTGTGTGTGTGTGTGTGTGTGTGTGTGTGAGTGTGATTGTGCCCTGCGATGGGTTGGCACCACGTCCAGGGTGTCCCCTGCCCTAAGCCCCGAGTCCCCTGGGATAGGCTCCATGCCCACCCGCGACCCTGTGTAGGATAAGCCGTATAAAGGATGGATGGAAGGAAGTTTGCATAAGCTTCCAATTATGAATTCAAATGTAAAGTGAACTGCTCAGAAATGTTTTATTCCTTATTTTCTCAGGGGAAGGCTGACTATGTGGCCCAGGGTAGGAATAGTGCTAGAGACAAAGCCAATGCTCCACTGTTCACGTACGTCAACGAGGATAAACTTAAAAGCATTGCCACATATGCTAGTAAGTACTGCATCGGTGTTGCATAACTCCATCCAACCCATAAATTAATGGAGTTTATAATTACAATGTTGCACATTATTGAGAGCAATGAACCAGAATAGCTTCCTGTTCAGTGTGTGTGTGTGTGTGTGTGTATGTGTATATATATATATGTGTGTGTGTATATGTGTGTGTATATGTGTGTGTATATGTGTGTGTGTGTGTGTGTGTGTGTGTGTGTGTATATATATATATATATCTCACACACTGAACAGGAAGCTATTCATTGCCTAATTAGATCATCATTTGAGATTCAGCCTCACAATTTCTTGTCTTGGACAATACCAGTTGGGTGTGAAATCAGTGTGTGTTTCTCCCTCAGATTTGAATGACATTTCTTTCTGACAGTTGTTATGAAAGTACAATGATATATTGTTTTCCACGATGGAAGAAAATCTATTTAAATCATAAGATAGAGCACATTTTATTTAAAGTGGTGAGAGATCTCTAAAGGATTGTCTTAAATATCTGTGTAACTGTCTCTCTTTAGGTTTTATAAACCTCTTGGACAACTATGAGATGTCCACAGGTGTGGCAGAGAAAGTTACTAGTGAGGAGCTGGAGGAGAATAATGTCTTCCTCAATGCCATCCTACAGACCCAGGTCATGAAGGTACACTTCCAAAAGTTTATGTGCAAGCGATACTTCCTGATAAGAGCCATTTTTATACTCCTGAAGAAGCTTCTCCTTGTCCTGGTGACTGATTCCAGCTGTTTATCTTTCAGCGTGCACATGGGTATTTAGTCAGTAAAGGACAAGCCTCCTCTGACGTTGCTCAGTTTAAAAAGCAGCTCTTTGACATCTGGTTCAAACTCTATCACAGAGACAGAAGTGGAGGGTGAGTATAAAACAAACAGACCTCAGACTTTGAGAACATGCAGTATTTCAACAACACATGTCAACTCCTTCACTGTTAATACAAAGCACAATGATATTGTCATATATTCTTAGGAAAGGTACCTCAAAAGCTTCTTTATCTTCCTGAATGAGTTCTGTTTGGAACCTTCTCCGTTAGCGAAATCCTCTATAGTTGTGTTCTACATAGAAACATTAAGGGTTCCCACAAAATGTAGCTGTTTCTCTCAGAGTGAAGACTATTATTAAAATTAAGATGACAGAAATGTCTTTTGAATTGCTTTTCTGTCTGTTGCTGTTTCGATGGCATTAGCATTAATTGTGTAGTCCTCTATTTATTTATTTATTTACCTCTGTCAGTAGTTTCTTTCTTAGACCATTTTCTTAGATTCACATTTGCTTTTAATTTTGCTCTTTTTATAACAATAATTTTTAGAATCCACTAGAAGCATGTTATTTAGTTGCCATGAATCTTAAATGTCCACTAGATGGCAGTATATACAATAAATGAAGGCCACAAGCATGTAGAGCATACTAGGAATATTGCTTGTAATGTGTTTTTGTTTGTTTGTTTGTTTGTTTTTTTACAGTTGTGAATACAACCATATTGAAAGTATTGCATATTTGCGTGGTGTGCAAATTGTTCATTACCGGAATGTTAAATTTCTTAAGGCATTTTCTGGAAAATCTCTAATTTAATGTCTGCTTAACATGAAACTTTTAATTTTTCTGCCACTAGGTGGTGAAGGCATTTTGTTTTCAGGTTGTTCTTCTGTACAATATTATCGTTAGAGCAATATCTGAAGAATGAGTGGTTGAATGTTTGTAAGATTTATGTGGAATTGTCATTGTAACCAGCAGATCAATTGATTAGATTTTGGAATTGATCCAAACAAGGTCAAGGACACAGCAAGGTCAAATGTCTGAAATAGGTTGTTTTTTCCCCATAGCTTCCTTCCTGTTTGTCATACAGAGATGCTACATACACATTCATGTTCAGGAACTCAAGCCCTGTTTTTGTGATCGTGATGCTGTCAGGTTCTACTTGTAACTTGACTGATTCCTTACTGGGGCTTTCAATTTTAAATTTGAAAGTAAAGAGCTGTGTTAAGAATAGCAGTTCATATATAATTACTTTGACATTTAGGCCAGGTTCTAGTTCATGGCTTAGTACTAACATGTTCACAGTTTAATAAACATGTAACGTATTTGTGTTTAAGTTTGTTCTTTGTCAAGGATGTAAAGAGCCTTTTTGTCCCCGATACAGTGAAGACTCGTGTGGATTTGAACATGTGTTTGTTGGTGAGACCAAGTATGGGAAAGAGATCATGGGCCTTCATAACTGGGTTCAGTTTTACCTGCAGGAGAAGCTGAACTTTATAGACTACAAGGGCTACAAAGCCAGAGATAAAGACATGGTATGTTGGTCATAGTCTTCTAATAGTACAGTTTCACAGTGATGAACCTAATAGAGAATAACATGCAGTAATTGGTTTAAAGCAGAAGCGAAAAACATGACAAGCCGCGAAACAAATTTACAATGTGTGTTCTACATTTAAATTGTCTTTAACTGGTTTGAAATAATTGAAAACAGAGCTAGCCTCTGTTAGTCCACTAGGGGGTAAAATAGGGCATTTAACTCGGGGCCATAAACTTAGCTACTGGCAAAATGTGCTAATGATTTCATTATCAATTAAATGTCACGTTTGCCTCGCACCACCAGGGTTGGAGGTTCGATTCCCACCTCCGCCCTGTGTGCGGGGAGTTTTCATGTTCTCCACCAAGTCCAAAGACTTGCATTGTAGTTTGATTGACATTTCCAAATTGTCCGTAGTGTGTGAATGGGTGTGTGTGTATGTGTTTGTGTGTGTGTGTGTGTGATTGTGCCCTGCGTTGGGTTGGTACCCTGTCTCATGCCCGAGTCCCCTTGGATTGGCTCCAGGCTCCCCCACAACCCTGTGTAGGATGAGTGGTATGGAAAATGGATGGACTGATGATGTTGGTGTATTAAAACTTTTGAGTACTTTGTGGGTAATAATTCAAAATGTGACACTGAGTACAATTCGTCTATTTTTAAGATCGTTCATAGCATTACAATGATCAGTAACTATTATTGTAGAATAAAATGTGCAGCAGCTGTGCAGCTCCTAAAGTTAGATGCAGCAGCATCATCTTTAAAGCAATCAGTATTGTTCTGTCTTCTTCATTGTCTCATCTGTTGGGTCTCTCGTGTTTAATTCTCGCAGCCAGATGCGAACGATCACGTCATTAACCTGCAGTTCAGCTGGAAAGGCCTGGTGAAACCAATGGGCAGCTCCTTCATTGGCGTCAGCCCCGAGTTTGAGGTGGCACTCTTCACCATCATCTTCCTCACGAGCAATGAGCGTGTTACCAATGCCACTGTCAAAGTGGACGAGTACTTGCTGGAGATTGTGGTTTGTCGACATGGACGTGCTATTGGAACGTCCTATCCCAAACTGCTCAGCAGCAACAACAGGGATCTGTAGTTTCTCTAATGATCAGGCTGTAAGGATTTTAGTTTCTTCTGTATGGCCTTATTATCTGTACCATTATTATTATTAGCAATAGGTCCTATATTCATTACAATTGGAATTGTTTACATGATAAACTGTAACTACCATTATTGTAGTGCTGTTTTTACAAGGTCTAAATCTAAGTGCCTTCACAGATTTAGTTGCATCTGAAGAGCTAAAACTTTTATTTGAATATGTTATAGGTATGCACTATATATTATACTGCTTTGGATGTAAATTCCAGGATAAATGATTAAGAACACTTACAAAAAAAAATGATATACTAAACAAGCACAAAAATGACACACAAACCTTCAATTTGTTGACTACATCCAACGTTTGCACGATTGGGTAATTAGGTTTAAATTAGTCTTGTTTGTTGCAGCTACTTTTTGCTGTTTTTAAAGACAGTGATAAAGTTATTAAGTTATAGTTATGAATATTTGTTAATGGTCTATTAGAATTTATAGAGTACTGTTTAGTACTACTTAACAACCTGACAATATCTTCAGGTCCAAAAATATTCGTTGCTGTTGGAGCAGTATGTGATTTTGTAGGAAAACAAATGTCTGTTTTCAGAATACCCATCTGTGTTAGGAAAGAAAATAAACTGAATTTGTGTCATTTAAACCACCAGTTTTCCGTTTGTTTGCTGTTATCTCCAACAAGCTGAAAGAAAGTCCCACAAGGCCTTACAGTTCTACATCAGTTAAAATCAGTAATCAGAAGTTAAAATTGAGTTCAAATTTCAATATTTGGCCTTTGTTACAAAATTGACAGACTTCTTATTTTGTTCATGCATATAGTTTATATTGTGTGTTTATATTGTGTCTGTATTTATTTATGTAGCCATGATTCATATCCTTTGTTTTCCTGTGACGTCACACAAACATAAGCCGTTTGCTGTCCTCCATTTTGAGTCCCTCCACAAACAGCATATTTCTGTTTGAAGACTGCCACACTGTAGTTAATATGCCAATGTGTGGTATATGTGGCCGTTCCAGTCGACCAGGTGGACAAGATAAGTTAAGATTCTTCTAAAAGTTATTATAAATCAGGGCCCAGATTCTCAGATATAAACTAAAGATCTTCCAGGAGCAATCTCAACACCCATCTTGCTACTAAAGTACATGCAGGTAACTGAAACTCTTGACCTGTATCTGCATGATTTTATGCCTTGTGCTGCTGACACATGATTGGCTGATTGAATAATTGCATAAATGAGCAGGTGTAGAGATGTTCCTAATAAAGTGGACATCCCCTAAAGAAAAAGAGGTTATGGCTAATGGATTTCTCTTTTTAATTTTTTCAACGAACACAATGACTGGTCTCATTCCACCTGAGCTCCTCACCTGCCGGTTAGCCTGGACTCCATTAAAGGAAGAGCAGAAGTTTTTATAGACTGGATTCATCTCCAATGTCTTTGTTAGTATGTTCTAACATTAAAAAAATGGCTAAAATATGAAGACCTAATACCAGCTAATACATACAGTGAGAGATAATCCTAATGTAGCTAATGAAGTTGTTCTGGCAGCTTTGCTAAAGTTTGTCTTAGTCTTTTCATTTATTGTGTGTGTGTGTGTGTGTGTGTGTGTGTGTGTGTGGATAACAGATGTCTGATCATTTCTAAACTTTTTATGAAGGTACATTAATACTAGCTAAGGTATAAATACCTAATCCTAGCTAATTTAGAACCCCATTATGAAGCAAAAACCATTAACCATCCAGAAAATATATATGTTGAGACACCTTTTTGTGTAGTTACTGTCCAGCACCACTTTAACATTTTGAACGGACATTAGCTGGCAGTAGGAGAGAATCTTCATGTGTTCTGATTAAAAAATGGAAAACATTTAATCAAAAGCAAATAATGTTTAACTAATGTTTAATTGTTGCTAAAATCATCTTAAAAGTGGTCCTCGATTATCTATTTTAACATTCAATTTGATATGTGCTGTCGAGTTTGAGAACACCGTGTCCGTGCAGGCATGCCTTCCATTCCACCATGTAGATAAAGAAAATGTTCCATGGACAAAACACTTAAACATAGGACCTTATAACCTACTTTAAAGTGACAAAAGAATTTAAATGCATAGGAAACAAAACGGACAAAAAGCAGTTGAGTGCAAAAGTTTTTCTACCCTTAGGACAAAATGAAGAAGACAGAGAAAAGTCATTTATAGCAAAAAGACATTTGGTGTGTTAGGATTCACAGATGTTCCTTCTTTGTTACAAGTAAGAAAATTGTCACAATTTGCATCTCCTTTGCTGTATTTGATTTTAATATTCTCCAATAGCTTGTCTGCCCACACTTTGCCTTTATAACTGCCCCACAACCTCGTCCATTTCCTTTGAACAGCTCTTCCCCCAATGACACATTCTTCACCCAACCACACATTCTTCTAGAGATATCTGTTCTAACTCAGCCAGACAGTTAGATAGTTAGATGCCCATTCTTTTTGAAAAATGCCTGCTCTATCTATGGCAGATGTCAAACTCCACCTTCTTATACTGCAGTTCTTTTTAACCTATTTTCCTATTAATTTTGCCTTATGTATTGTCCTGTTATGTACCCAAATTTCACATATAACATCTTGGAATTAGATATTTTATTATTTATTTCTTTATTGTTATTGGGTTTTTTTTGGAAATACATTTCAAAATAGTGATGCATTCTCCTTCCATTCAGATGCCATGGGGAACTTAAACCTTTGCCCTCAATTGTATAAGTAATACAGACTAAACCAGGAAGACACTTAGAACTGTAATCTTTAACAAAATGGATTTCTGTCAGTCTTACATAAGTATGTAGTGTCAGCAAACATGGTCTTGGCTGATCTTTCTTACCAAAAGAATTCACTGTAAATCAAAGATAAAATCAATAAAGTTAAACTGTGATGTGACCAAGAGTCTATGCCACCACATCATATCATATATTCCCTAATCCACATTATCTATTTCCAGGACTTCCTGGTGGTCTTGGTTGTCTTGCTGTATCTCTGATGGTCATTGACACGGTTGCGCAGCACATTGATATCATACTTCTGCCTCTTCAGCTTCTCACCCAGGTCAAACTTCTCAGCATGGAGCTGCTGCAGCCACTGCCAGAGATCTCGGGCCTTCTCAGTCAGTTTCTCCTGGTTAAGGTGGTCGATGTTGAGTGGCTTTCGGCGCTCCATGAGGGCCTTTGTCTTCTTCTCACGTTCTGTCAGCTTCTTGCCCTTCTTCTGTTCCACCTTCTGCAGGTAGCCTCCATAGCCCTTATTTGTGAGGAGTTTCTTCTTCTTGGCTTCCTCTTCAGCCCGGAGTTTGGCTGCCTCCTCCTCACGCCGTGTCCTTTCCTCAGCCAAACGAGCCTGTCTCTCACGCTCTTGCTCGGTTCGAATGCGCTGCTGCTCTGCACGATCTGCACGTCTCCGTTCAATGCGAGTTTTCAGGGCTACCAGCTCCTCTTCCTCTTTCTGCCTGTTGGTAAAGTGTGCCTCGATGAGGCCCTGAAGCTCATTGTAGTCCTTCTCGACACGTTTACGATGGAGGTCATCAAAGTCCACCTTCTCTCCATCAGGGAGCTTGGGAGGGACAATGGCGGGGACAAAAAACTTAGGCTTAGGCTTGGAGTCTTCTTCCTGTTCTACCTGTACCTCATTTTCTTCCTCTGCCTCATTTTCATCATTCTCTATTTGAGAGGCCTCCTCTACATTCTCCTCTTCCTCAACCTCTTCCTCTGCTTCCTCCTCCTCTTCATATTCCTCCACAATCTCCTCAGTGTCAGACATTGTAGCTAAGCTGTGCCCTGTCTTTGAGAGAACAGAAGGTTGAGGAACAGCCTCAGCTCACCACTAACACCAACTGGAGATAAGAAGACTGAAGGGAGTGAGCTGTAGTACATGGACACCATGCACTTTTATAGAGTCCTCTTGGACCATGTGACCTCTCTTGAGTGAAACCCCTCAATCCTTGGACTGTGAAGGGAGGTTTTCTGACAGATGCACAGAGAGCTATTTTCTTCTCTAGACCTTTTTCAGAATCTCTAGGACCTCTGGTATGCACTTCCTACTAAGTCTACCAAGTTCTTTTTTCAGTCACAAAACAGATGTACACATTTGTGCCTCATAATACCGTAGGTTCTCTTGCGAGTTGTTTGAATCAGGCAAGACACTGAGCTTATCTGTGGCCATAAGTAGTTCTTCCAATCCTAATAAGATTTGGCACAACAAATATAAACGTTCAATTATTGAGTCAGATTAATAATGTCTAATGATAACCTTTACTGTAAACTTATATTTATGAAAACATTTGTAATACTGTAGAACTTAAACGTTGTAATTTACTAATCTACCACTTTGAATTCTTGTTTTTTAACCCCTAAAACTTCCAGCGACTTCCAGGAGCCAAACATTCGTTGCTCTTTAATAACACACCTTTCCTTTGAGTTTAATATGCAAGGGTGTTTACAAATTGGCAAATTTTACCAAGTACAGTGACTTGTATAACGCCTTACACAACATGGGGATATACAACATTCCTGCCATCTGAGACACCAGTCTAAAAGAGGACAGACAACAAGAATAATTGCACAACCTTAAGGTTTGTTTGAACTTCAGGCAATGATATCAGGAACACACACATTTTCCATTTATTTGTTTATTCAATCCAAGGATATTCTTGAATAGTTGAGGGTTAGGGCTCGTTTTTAAGGGGTCAACTTAAGCAACTTAAACAGAAAAACCAAATGACCATAAATATATAACGATTGCGTTAAGGACAAATGTGATGTGGGCAAGCAGTTGTTACTTGCTAGCTGATTTTGTATTAAGGTTATCTCTCAGAAGTAATTCTCTTGAGTGTGAAAAAAGAGCCCTGAAATAACTATACAGTCTTGTATATGATCAGGTTATCATGGACCTATGTCATACAAAAAGCCCTTACTATTTGTCACAGATATAAAGGTTGACTTGTTCTTAGAAAATGACTTCACAATTTGCAGAACGTTTGTGCATGAAGTGAGGACTGTTCGATGGTCCCTGAGAGCTGCAGTAGGAATGCATTCGGTTGTGGAAAGCTTTACTCCTTTTATGACAGTAAGGCATCACATTGGCACTTGTTTAATAAACCGTATCACAGTATATGATCCTTGTTTGAAGTTTTGTACAGTGAAGTTTTCTTGACGTACATTCTAATTCCCAGCATTATAATACACTCAGTGGCCATTTTATTAAGTACCCATTTATAGATGCACTTTGTAGGTGTACTGCTGCTGACTGTAGACCAGCTGTTGTTATTTACAGTTTCTCAGCCCCACCTTTGTCCTGTCAATCAGTGGAAAGGGACCACCATAGTACTAGATATTACCGGTGTATCCTTCTCAGCACAGCAGTAATACCGACATGACAGTGACTTAATAGTGTGTATCCGGAGCAACAGTTTTGCTAGAAGACAATAAAATGGCCACTGAGTGGATATACAGTTGCTTTATTACACTCCACAAATAGCTTCCTGTTATCAGGAGAAATCCCATCAGACTCACACCATGCCTTTGTGTCATTTGCAAGTAGCAGGTGGTGGTTGCTTTTAAATCCAGCCTCTGTTAGTACGCAAGCAGTGAGGGACAGCTGTGGCTATCAATAGAAGCACTTGTGATAACAGATAAGAGCCAAAATTAACCAGTCCCCAGTTCCAGTAGTCCTACTACACATCATCCTGTACCTTCAAAAAAGGGCATTTCTATATAACAGTGTAATGGAATATGTCAACAGATATTTCATTTAATATCTGTTGAAATTTGATATTTGAGTCCCTGATGCCTTGTATACTAACAAAATGTCCAGGTCCTCTGGCAGAAAACAGCCCCAAAATATTAAAGAGCCACCACCATATTTAGCCATGGACATGAGGTACTTTTCCATATGGCTACCTCTCTGTGTGCTAAAACCACCTCTGGTGTTTATTGCCAAAAAGCTCTATTTTGGTTTCATCTGACCATAGAACCGGATCCCATTTGAAGTTCCAATAGTGTCTGGCAAATTGAAGATGCTTGAGTTTGTTTTTGGATGAGAGTAGAGGCTTTTTTCTTGAAACCCTTCCAAACAACTCGTGGTGACGTAGGTGACTTCGGATTGTAGCTTTGGAGACTTTCTGACCCCAAGACACAACTAACTTCTGCAATTCTCCAGCTGTGATCCTTGGAGATTTTCTGGCCACTCAAACCATCTTCTTTGAGATGTTCTTCTGCGTTGAGACAATATAGACACACGTCCTCTTCCAGGTTGATTCATAACATTTCCAGTTGACTGGAACTTCTTAATTATTGCCCTTATGGTGGAAATTGCCATTTTCAATGCTTGTGCTATTTTCTTATAGCCACTTCTCATTTTATGAAGCTCAACAACCTTCTGCCGCACATCACAGCTATAATCCTTGGTCATACCCATTGTTATGAATGTCTAAGGGAATTTTGCCTGTGTGTTGCCTCATATTTATACCCCTGTGAAACAGGAAGCCATGTTTGAACAATTTCCTGTTCCTAGTCACCCAGGTGTACAAAAAAAATGTAAAATATCAAAATCAATGGGAATATACTCCAAATATATATATTTCTCATATGAATTCATGGGGTGCCAATAATTGTTGCACACCTATATTTAACAAATCCTTTTTTTTTTTTTTTTTTATAAACCTGTATTTTGTTCAATTTTTTTATATCCATCAGAGCATTTATGTGATTTTTTTTTTTAACAAAATCAAAAATTGAAATAAGAGACAAATTTTCACAGCCTTCTTTGCTCATATTTACCAAGGGTGCCAATATTAATGGAGGGCACTGTAGAAACATATCAAAAGTATGAGGTCATAATCTTAATAAATAATCAAATAAAATGTTAGTGTTGGCAAATTGCTGTGCTATTAGAAGTAGTAAATACTTCAGGACCTGCTGCTACAACAAAATTAAAGACTTAACCGATCACCCCACCCAGTCATTGATCATTTTCCTAAAACTGGACACCCAACCAGTTTTATTCCTTGCATCCTGGATTTTCATAAAGGAAATGTGACTACACGTTGAAATTAATCCCGATACCCAGATTCGTGTTCTGAAGTAAAAGAGACCACTGCTATTTACATTGCATTTATTAAACAAGTGCACGAGTAGACAATTAGTACAAGGTGATGAATAACATCCGTTTCAATTACGCAGATGAAACTACACAAGAAGACGCAGCTTAAGAAGGTTGATCGAGAAAAAGGAGAAGACAACATGTGAGCGAACAGCAGCGGTGTGAAACAGGTCAGAGAGAAAGGCAGAGAACATGGGAGAGAGGTATGTACAGTAAATGCAATCTACAAATGTTCTTTAATATTTATGCTTTCAAAAAAAGAATTATAGCTGATACACAATTATGATTTATATCAAAAATATATCAGTGAGTCTAAGACTAATTTAAAGAGAAAGCACATACAATAGCAAATATACAGTCTGTATGTGAGTATTAAACAAATTCTTATATACACCAAAGTTCTGTGCCAAGGGAAGTCCTAAACCTCACTGAGATTAGAACATTGTCAGGGAGAATCGATTTATGTTTTTCTTCTTCAAAAGTCGGCCAGAGTGCCGGCGTCAGCTTGGGTGTAGTCCAAGTGATGTGAGGGAGTGCTTACATAAAGGATCATGCACTCCTGGGAAAAAAAACCACCCTGATTACCCTTAATTAGCTTTAAATGTGTATATATATTTAATCACTCGTTTTAACATACACACACACACCAATCCGTGCATGTGTGCGTCTGTGATGACAGATCTTCAGTTTTTCCAGGACACTATGGTCACATGTGAGAACCTGTTTAGACACACATGGATACAAAATGATTTCAGGAAACTTTATTTAGTTGTAGGCAATGAGATATTCATTATATCAAATAATAATTACAATAATAATAATAATAATAATAATAATAATAATAATAAAAACAAAAAAGGATTGCATAGAAAGAGATGTAGCTCAAAGAAAAGTTTTTATGCTATTGTCTTTTAATTTGTTTAATGCTAAAATGGAGGAAAAAAGCACTGATAATTATCTTGAGGGTAACAATGTTTACTTTGTTAGACTGGCGACTTGTTAAGCCATATTTACAATCAAACAGTGCAACACAAGTTAAATTAAAATGAACCTCTGATCCATGATTAGCTTGAACCTATTTTAATCCTTGATGGTGAAATCTACCCCATGTCCTGCATTCTGTAAATCAAAACTAAATAGTAGCATACAGTAAGTATAAATAAATAAAACAAACCTGTTTAAGGACTGTGCTGTCTCTGGAATTTTGAGCCTGTGGTATGGCCAGAGTTCTCGCTGTGACGTTTCCCAGAGGTCTGTACAGTGCTGGAGTGATGTCCCCGCCCTGGGAAGGAGACAAAGACATTTTGGACATGATCTATACCCAAGTTCTTCTCAGAAAATAAGAGATCCAGGATTAACAGCTACAGCTTTTATATACATTATCTGAAAAGGCTACAAAAGCAGTACACAGCACAATTATTTTTATTTTATTTTAATCTCTTTATTTCAAAATACAAAAAAAAGACAATCAAATAGCTAAACTAAAATTACTGGCTGTAAGTCATTACCTTGCTGTAACACAGGGCCAGGAATCTGCTGAGCTTCCTGTCTGTAGCACACCATCCCACTACTGCTTCCTGAATAACCTACAGACATTAAGCATCATGAGTTACAGGCATGCTGCACAATTTGGTGAGCTCCCAACTCCCACACAGACTGAGTGTCCAAAAGGAATGTGGCATGCCAGGGACTCCCAGCAATATTGTCCATCCCTTACTGACATCTTAGTCATGTTTGCAGTGGGTCTACCCTCACTGACTTTATTATAAGCACCTGCTATACGTACGCCTGCTCATTCAGACACTTATCCAGTCGACCAATCATGTCACAGCAGCACAATGCATCAAAGCGTACAGATACAGGTCAAGAGCTTCAGGTAATGTTCACATCAAACACCAGAATGTGATCTCAGGGACAGGGTTGTTGGTGCCAGATGAGCTGGGTTGAGTATTTCAGAAACTGCTGACTCAGGATTTAAATGCACAACAGCCTCTAGAGTTTACACAGAATGGTAGAAAAAACACATCCAGCGAGCGGCAGTTCTGTGGGCAGTTCTGCCTTGGGCCGTTGTGGCTCAGGTGGTAGAGCGGGTTGTCCATTAATCGCAGGGTTAGTGGTTCAATCCCCGGCCCACATGACTCAACATGTGGGCAAGACACTGAACCTCAAGTTGCTCCAAATGGCAGGTTAGAGCCTTGAGTGTGTGTGAGAATTGGTGAATGGGAGACAGTGTAAACCGTGTATGCTAACCCGGCTTTTATACTTTGTAGCAAATAAACAAAATCACAGATATGACAATACAATTTTTGTTTAATAGCCGAACATTCTGGCTTCGTGAAACATACCTCAAACAAGTTAAATGAAATTATTTTAATTAATGGCATATTTTATTCAAGATCAAGTACAGGGAAAAAACAAAACAAAACAAAACAAAAAAAAAAAATCACAATTAGTACTCTGTTGCTCCTCCTTGAGCTTTTATGACGGCCTGAATACTTTGAGGCGTGGACTTCACTAATGAAAAACAATATTCTCCATCAAGCTGGTTTAAACTTTCTCAAATAGCATTTGACAGATCAGTTTTGCAGGATGGAGCCTTATCATGGACCAATTTTTTAAATTTCCACTATAAATTTTCAATCAGATAGAGATCCAGACTGTTTGCTGGCCATGTCATTGAGCTGATCTGCCTTTCCTGAAGAAAAGCTTTAACACTCTTTGCTCTGTGGCGAGATG
>JANDJT010000092.1:16299068-16320697 GCA_024331685.1 Stegophilus panzeri | reverse complement strand
CATCCCAGTCCCCTGACTTGAAACCCATAGAAAACCTGTGGGGTGAACTGAAGAGGAGAGTCCACCGGCATGGACCTTGAAATTTGAAGGATCTGGAGAGATTCTGTATGGAGGAATGGTCTCAAATCTCTTACCATGTATTTTCCAACCTCATCAAGCATTATAGGGAAAGACTCAGAGCTGTCATCTTGGCAAAGGGAGGTAGCACAAAGTTCTGTCTACAAGGGTACCAATAACTGTTGCACACCTGTATTTAACAAAAAAAAATTGTTGATAAACCTATTTTGTGTTTGCAATTGTTTGATATCCATGAGAGCAGAATATTTTTTTGTGGGTTTTTTTTAAACAAAAGATCAAAAGGTTAAACAATAAAGACAATTTTTCACAGCCTTCTTTGCTCATATTAATGCATAAAAAGGTACTTGCTCAAACTGGCCTATTTTACCTTGTCGTGCGTACCATTTACCAGGATCTTTTTCAGCATTTACAAAAACAATATACTCCCTAAGTGGCTCTTGGTATAGCTAAAACCCATCTACTATACAATTGTGTACTTGTATGAAGACACATGACAATTAAATCTCTCACAGTCCTCCACTTTTCCACACTGAACATTGTTTTGAGCCAACTTCAGCCTCAAATCTGCATTTAAATTTCACCCTACAGTAATCTTCCAGTTACTAGCAAGGAACCTTTTACACTGTTGCAATGATAATCCTTTGCAAAAATGATTTTCCAATAATAAACCACACAGACAATTAATATGTTGAATATAATGGCAATTAAAACCAGTAGGCTAGACAGAGAGACAAACATTTCCTGATCACCAAGCCCCATTACATAAACTCTTCCATAAGCTAAGATGGTTGCTGTAGGTCATGCTTCATTATAGCTTCTGACCAACTGCTGATTTATCTAACATAATAATAAATTGATTAACCTAGCTTAATCAGCAGTGTTTCAGAAGAAGAGTCATCAAGTCGATATTGAATTATATAAGGTGCTACAAGTTTGCACTTTGCCATCACAATTTTAGTTATTAGCAAACAGAATACAAACTTGCCTTTGTTACATTTAACCACAGTGCTGTTGAATACTCGAGTCTGATTGGTCGTTCTAAAGTGTTATCATTTCTACAGGAACAACTTACAGTACACAGGGCTGCTCCATATAAAAGAATTAAAACCATGTGTAACTGTTGATATGTTGAGGTTCTCTGTGAGGAAATATTATTTAGCATTTTTAAAAGGAGTCTCTAATGTCGGTGTTCGGAGGTAAAGCTGTATGTTTTCCGACACAGAAAAGGCTTCGGGACGGAGGACTTTGTGGTTTCTTGTTAACATGTTAACCTTTTTTGCATTACTAACTTCAAAAGAGAGAAAGAAAAAACGTCTGGTGAGGTCTCTGTTTATAGCTGCTAGAACTCTGTAAATGATAACAGAAACTTGTTTCACAGACGTTCTGCAATATCGAACATAACTATAAATGGATTTAGCATTTTGAAAAACCTCGGGTTTTTTTTCTCCAAAAAATAATATTTTACATTATTAGAAGTAAAAATTTAATGCAAAATAAGTCTTGACTTGAGATTTCTTAAAACTATTTTCCACTTATAACATTCATATCATTTAAATATCTTTTTATTTTATTTTATTCTGGAATCCAGTCATGCACTGGATGTTTCTTTGTTTCGTTTCAGGCTCCTAGTTAAATTTTCTTCCAGTCATGAAATTAGCTCCACCCCCAGTCAGAAACAGTGGTGCACAACTCCACCCCTTTCCTTTGCAATTCAGGTAGTTTGAGGCTCTAAAACCTCCAAACTGTTCATTTCATCACATTCGTTTATTAACTTATGCTACACATGTGGCTGAAAATAGATGTTTTATTTGCTTTCTCATATAAAAGCCTCATTTAGTATAATTTAGCATATGTAATTTGGTGAAATTTCTTACTTTAATTACGCACTCTAATTACATCATATTATACCACAGCGTGGCTTAGTTCTCAAATCTGATTGGTCAGAAGATTAATTTTATATAAACAGCACCTTTATATGAATGCACTCGTTCTAATACGTTATTGTCTACAGCAACAGCTCGTTCACAGGCACTCGAATTTCGGACACGCCACATAATCTAAGACTATAACGAATGGATTTTGTTAAATGTGTTATTTAACAATGAAAAACATAATTATTGATGCGATTACGTTTTCTATCGTACATGTCGGTATATTTAACATGTAATTTGTAACTTTGTCGTCACACGGATGTTCCATAACATTAAACGTAACTACAAACAGTTAAAAAGAATGATGTATTGTTCATTAATAATTTACAAACTGTAAGCACTGGCAAATCGCTGTGGAATTAGTGGATTAACACACTTCACATTTTGCCGTTATATGAAAATAATCCACTTCAGGTTGCTAACACACCAACCCAGAATGGATTATTTTTGTATAACAGCACAGTCGGTCACGTGTCATGCGTTACTTAAATAAAAAAAAGCTGCTGTCTCAAATTTGTCTCAATTCCTACAACTAAATCTCACACAGTAACATCCCAGATGCTGATTTGGAAATACATTTCTCGCTGCTTTATGGCTCTTGTTTTATCAAAACAGCATACATACTAGGGCTACAACTAACGATTATTTTCATAATCGATTAGTTGACCAAGGTTTTTTTTCTTTTCTTCTTTTTTCTTCGATTAATCGGTTAATCGTATGGGGCGGAGCGAACTTTCAGTACCCTTTTTTTGGTTTATTTAAAATAAAATCCACAAACTGAGTGTCACAAATATAAATTCAGACTAAAACTTTACACAACTGTTTGTACAAAACAGAAAAGAACCCAATATATTTATCACCAGAATATTTATTATTAATTTAGGACTGTAGTTTAATTAGGTGCTTTTTGTGCATCCATAAAAAATAATGAATAAATACTTATATACACAAAAATAAATGTTATATATATATATATATATATATAGTATTTATGCATTATTTTTTATAGATGCTCAAAAATCACCAAATTAAACTACAGTCCTAAATTAATAATAAAAACTCCTTTTCACTGCACCTTGTGGTTTCTGTTACTCACTGTCTTCAGGAATATTATTTTACTTGTGTTTACTTTTGATCATGATGTTTTAATTAGACATTACAGATCTCACTCGTGCTCCTATTGCGCGTCTACACAGCGCGTGATTAGCAACGCGGCCTCATTGCTAACACATCACTTCCGTTATAATAAACAACAGAATTTATGCTGCAAGCACGCAAATACAGCATATAATGACAATAAACTTAAATTAAACTAAACCTTTTAAGCAACTCGCACCAGTTTCCCCTGCCCCTTACACACAGTGGAGCATTTTGGATATAAACATAACTTTGTGCTCGTGCAGCACTGTTTGATCTCTGCGGTGTTTAATATAAATTGCTTCCTGCCTTTCTTCCTCAGTCACGTGATAATTTCACCTTCGTCTGATGGAGACTGAGGTCATGTTGGGAATAAAAGGTAACGATGACAAACAGTAAACTGAAGAAAGTCATTATCGGTGACTCGGGTGTCTGCTAATGCTAGCGTGTGTATGACGTCATGTGCAGTCGCCTAGGAAACGGCTTATACTTCCGGTTAGTAACAAAAACCGCTAGTGATATATCTGAGATTATATTACCTTTCTAAAATCCACACACTAGACGGTAGAGTGCAGAGTGCATAGTGTAGGTGTATAGTACGTCATTTGGGACACAACTTTAGTATTTACTCTCCGAAGCGTGTTTTCTGAACCGAAGTAACATAATGAGTAAGTGTGTCCTGTGCTGCGCGCAGACTAATCGATAGAGATTCGTTGACAACGATTTTCATAATCGATTATTATCAATTTTATCGATTAGTTGTTGCAGCTCTAATGCATACACAAACATGAACACACAAAGAAGAGGACTGATCATTGTGTTAAAACTCCTGTTGCCCACACTAACCAGAGAATAGTTTCTAACCGAGTGACACCCACAGGCACAAGTCAGAGGCGTGTATTAAGGCTGTTGCCAGGTAACAGTCTCAGTAGTTGCCTGTATTATCGTGGTAATAACTGGGCACACTGGCAGTTTGAAAACATGGTGGGTGAGTGTAAACCAGAGAAATAAATGTCTTACTTGCACATATTACTCATTTTCTAACCAATTCTGAAGCACAGCAGTAACATGCCTATTAAAATTGTGGCACAAGTTTGTGGTGTTCATTCACTTCTTTAAGGAACATCATTTCAAACCAACCTCATCCCATATCTACGTTATACTACAGAATTATTGGCACCCAACAAGAAAATAACGAGCAATAATTAATCTATACAATGAGCACTATTGTCCGCTTTGGACCTTCCGCACAGTTTTATTTTAATACGATATTAAACATATTATACCTCCACAATTAACATATTTGAAGCCTCCCATGAAGAGAAAAAATTCACTGTCTTCTGGTAATGCTCAACAAGGTTAGAGACACTTATAGAGGACTTAAGACACTCCTTCATACAGAACTTTTAGGTTTGTGCACATTCCCTATTTAATTCAGACTACATATTTTCCTGATCGAGACTGGCCATTTCTGTGCTGATCTGAATGTTTGTTTGGGTCGTGATCTTTTTTTTTTTTTTTTTTTTTTTTTAAATCTCTCCCATTTCCTCCTCAATTTGGTTATCTGCTTCACGCTTATCAGAAGAAACATGTGTTAGCCTTGACCCTCGCTGTTTAGTAGCTGTTGCATGATGGGGAAGACCTACCTGACTGTCTCCTCCATCATAAAACAGCTACCAACCGACAAGGGTGAAGGCTAATGTGTGCTTCCTCTGATACACATAAAGCCAGCTAACAAGATCATTTTTTTGACCTGTTGTGTCACAGGGAGGCGTCGAACACTCAGAGGAAAACACCATCTGTCCTCTTCACAAATGACTGTAGCATTGTCAGGGTACAAACTTGTAATTTTCAGATGAAGGCTCCAACTACAGCCATGTCTTAACATCTGGGCAGAGGCAACCAGGTTTAGTATGTTCAGTATGCTTATGTGTCCACTTCTCCAGACTTTTAAACTTTTTATTACATCTATAACAGGGTAGGAAGTGACATCAATCAACAATCACCAAAAAAACAAACAAACAACAACAAAAAAAACTGCGAAATCCTGTACGGACTGTCATGCAAAAGCAGTACAGTATGTCTGAGCTTGCTGTGATCCCAGTGTTTCGAGGTCTGTCTACATACTCATTTAAAGCTCAGACATTTTCTGTCTCATTATGGTGCAGATTAAGAAGAGACCACCAACACACTCAGGAGGACAGAAAGATGATGATCACCACATATAGAATATACATGTTTTATTTTTATTCAGTTTTCAGAAAGATTAATTTTTTAAAATTATTAAATTAAGTGTAAGTACCGATTTTAGATTTGTCAACATTATCATATGCCTTAAGAGTTTTTCATCTACACTGATTGATACCAACTGGGCATTAGTAGTTTATAAGTATTGCTTATTCACTAAATACACTACTACTACTACTACTACTACTACTACTACTAAGAGGAAGAATTCTTAGTGCAATTCTTAGGACTTAGAAAGTATGTGAAGTACTTCTCCTTAGTTATTTTTTATAGAAACATATCCTGTCCTGTTCAATTAGGTAGGATCATAGGATGTATGCCCTATATGGCTGCCATTTCTATTGCCCCATAATGTCACACTGACCTACTTTTGCAGCTTATACAATAGACTCACAAGGGCACATCGTGACACGATGCCACAATCGTGATGTTATATCATCAAGATACATAACAAGAGTGATCAACCACACCCACGCTCACACGTGACCAAACAAAATCTCTGGAAACTTCTGAAAGAGCCGGCTTTAAAAACACAGACAACTGAAATAATTTAAACATTGTAAAATGATCCATGATACTGGCTCCTAATATGATTTTAGTAAAATAGCATGTTAGTACATTTGTCTCAATCATCACATTATCAAATTACAGTCAAACTTGTTGGTGTGTGGTACAGTCAGAGTTAAACGATTCCAAAGATCCAGACAGTGAGTGTTATTTTTGTTGCATTAAAATTCATAATTAAAACACTTACAAATTAATAATATAAAGCTAGTCAGGGTAGTTATTTTTATTGGTTGTGACAGGCAAATAAATAAATGAGAGGGGTCCAAATCTTTTCTTTTACTGGAGCATCTGCATGCAGTCTACATTCAGCCAGATGCTCAGTATTGCCATCTTAGTGACTTTATTGCTAGACTTAGAGACTTAATTTTCAATAATGTAGTAACAAATCTAACAACTTTTTGAGCAGACATTAGCGACTTTCCTGCAACTTGATACGTCTCTCCAGCTCACGCAGTTGCTACAAGTTGAGTGAGCAGGTTCTGTCGACTCACCATCAGTTGTGCAAAGCCTGACGACCAATCACTGATTACCATTGTTCAACGACCAATCACTGATCACCATTGTTCAACGACCAATCAATGATCACCATTGTTCCCAAGGACCAATTATTGATGGCTGTTTGTCTATCCGCACACTTCTTCGCTTTAAGCTCTCTTCATGGATATATTTAGAAGTTACAGAAGTGAGTTATTCCATCCATATATAGATAGTTGATTTTACTCTATTTTGTAAATACTTAAATAGTTTATTTGTGGTGCCATGACCAAAGACTTCCTTTCATTACCATAAACCATTACCATTATTGGTCCTTAATGGTATCGACCAGACATAACATGCCACCAAAAGAAGGCAACACATTACCAGTAGAGACCCACAAGGACCATTACAGTTTCCATTAAAACCAATACAATTCCCATTATAACACTTAAAACTAGTACAAATTCTATGAGGGTTTCTACTGGGGTTGTTTCAGCATGGTTGTTCTATAAGAAATAAGTTACAATCTATTATTTTATATTATGATAAAACTCTATTCTATTTTAAGTCTCTCCAGAAAATCTTCATGTAACACGATCATTCGTTTGCATATCAGAACATGATGATTCAATGAATATGCAAATTCGTTTATGATGTCATCTGGTGACTTGCTGCTACCTTTTGAGTATGCATTTGCTACTTTCTCCTGAAAACAAATAGCAAGACTGCAGACGCTACAAACCATACAAACTTATCTTGCACACTGACAAACTTCTGGTGACAAATCGCCAACTCAGAAGGTACACGTAGCTCCTATACATACCTCCACCTGCTGATTCCGACATTGGACGATCCCGCAAACCAGGGATCGAGGATGTACACACAGCGCACAGTGTCCGCTCCTCGGATCGACTCTTTGAGGGAAGGATTGTCGTGGAGCCGTAAGCCCTTCCTGAACCAGTGGATTGTATTTACGACCATTACTTCACCGGATAACCCCTTTAAAATTCACTGTTTCAGGTGTCAGACTTTCCACAAATCTCTCTGCAGCTCTCTGTGTAGTCCCAAAAAAGTATGATGTGGGAAAAGTTATGAATAAAATCACTTATGGTTTATGAAAATAAAAGTCTAAAAGAAGTGCTAAATTCTTCAAGAGAATGAAATTATCCTTGCTCTAACAAAACGCTTTCCATCCTGTCAAAGCTTTTAAACACCGGCCTCAAGTGAACCATTTGGCTAGAAGTGCGTAGAACAGACCCGCGGCTGTATTGCCGGCGGGCTTTAGGACCGTGCTGTGCACTGTACTCCCTGTTGTATAACTTGTTTTTTTTCCATTGATTCGCAAAAATTAAAAACCAAAACGTCAATAAATGCGATAACAGACGATCAGTTCGTCTCAATAGTTGATCCTTAGTTGAAATTAATTTATTTTGTGTGTTCAGTTGGTCGAAATCCTCGCGCTCTCTCTTCGTCAGCACGCACTCCAAAACGGTAACGGTTATGTAAATATTAATATTCGCAAAACACTCAGTACTGACGCTCCAGGCGGCTTGATCTAGGTCTCCAACGCACCACGGACAGAATAAATATCCACCTAACCAATTTCAACGTGTGTTCCTATATCGAGTCCACTTATAAAACGTTTTTTTCCCCCCCCGTAGCACGTAGAAGCTCGAGCGCACTTTTGCCCATGTAACTCACTCGCTCCACCCAGACTACCGCGCACGTGGACCGAACCGCTTGTGATTGGCTATGACGCAATTGATCCCAAAGTCACGTTCTTCTAGTGTGATTGTTTTAGTCTGCTGTGTTTTCCTACTTAAATTATCAATACACACCCAGAACAACTAATAAAATGACAAAATAAAACTGCTTTAATACACATTACTGCAAATATTGCAAAATGATAAATGTATATATTTTGACGCTCCATCAACAGCGTCATAAATGGTGACGCTCGCTCGCTGTAGCGAAAGTACCCGGATGAGCACATGATATCGGGCATGAACGAAGACGGAAGCATTATTATGCGCATGCGCTCAAGCAACATGCGCGTTAGACTGCGTAGTCGAGTTAAAGTTACAGCTTTTTTAGCACGCGCTCTCACCTTTATTAAATTAAGCCGCACTGTTTTTCCTATCTCTAGGTGAAAGTCTTGTCACATGAAGAGTTATCTTTGTCGAGTTTATGTAACTTTCCCAAGTATCAAGTTTCATCACTGAGCATAATTACATCCTCATGTTGTTGCGCTGAAAACACTGCAATTCAGTACACAGCACTATATTTATCACAATGAAACTCAATTAGCACACAGCTGTCAAAGCTTCTTTTTGTTTTGTTAGAAATAACTGTTCATGTCTAGTTCCAAAGTTTTCCACTTTGAATATATAGCTTAAAAATAAATTTTATAGTGTAAATTTTATTTTTTAGAATCTCATTTGTGCAAATGAGTTGACATTTGTGTGTTTCCTCCAGGTTTTTAACATTTTTATTTATTTATTTACATAAATTTCACATTGTTCAGTTCATTTCCATACCGGATAGTGTTTCAATATATATATTTTACTAGTGCTATGGTTCTCAACCACATTTATTTGGTTGGTTGGTTGGTTGGTTGATTGTTTGTGTTACAGTGGTAGAAACTGCACAGTGGCTTAGTGGTTAGCATGTTTGCCTTGCACCTCCAGGTTCGATTCCCGCCTCCTACCAGTGTGCGTGGAGCATGCATGTTCTCCCCCAGCTCCAGGGGTTTTTGCCGGGTACTCCGGTTTCCTCCCCCACTAGAAAGACATGCACTGTAGGCTGATTGGCATGTCCAAACTGTCCGTAGTGTGGGGTGTGTGGTTGGCACCCCATCCAGGGTGTCCTCCGCCTTGTGCCCCGAGTTCCCTTGGATAGGCTCCACGCTACCCTCAACCCTGTGTAGGATAAGCGGTATAGAAAATGGATGGTGGAAAGTGGAGAGTGCAGAGTAGGAAACTTAATTGTCATTCTGGCCATGTAGAAGTATACAACAGGAAGAAACAGCATTCTTCAAGTCATTAATATAGTATGTTATAAGAAGTGACAACCATAAATAACCAGAAAACCCACTATTATCAAATTTATTATGGGAAGCATAATAAATAAAATTAATTTATGATCGGAAGGTCATGAGTTCAAATCTCAGCACCACCAATCTGCCATTGCTGGGCCCTTGAGCAAGGCCCTTAACCCTCAACTGCTCAGTTGTATAAAAATGAGATAATTGTAAGTCACTTTGGATAAGGGCATCTGCCAAATGCCGTAAATGTAATGTAAATGTAATTATGCCTATAAATATTGTCAACTAGAATCTGATGTCAGTTTTATAAGTATTATATGGGTGGAAATTTCCGAAATCAAAGAAACTCTCTAGATCCAAAAATAGTCAAAATATTAGTTTCCACATGTAATAATGTGCCTACTTTTTGATTGGTGTGTTTGTAATAAGTAAATCTGTACTGAGGGGACCCTTTTTTTAATGGATTTGTGTGTGTTTTGAAGGTATAGTTTGCTTATGAGAAAAGTCTTTGACTATATTAATTTCTTGTTCCAGAATGAGTTAATTTGGTTAATTGAGTTTGTCTGTTTGGATTGTTGATTTTGAAAAAATAACGAAATAAATGCATAGAATATATCCGGATAAAAGTAATATGATGTAGATGATGTGTTTGGAGCGTGTTAGGGATTGGGCATACACACGCGTGCATTACTGCTGTTGGCCACTAGTGGGAAGCAGACGTATATTAAATGTACATGACTTCCTGACTCCATATACAGTATGCAGTAGCAATGTTTAATTGAGTGCTTTCTGTACTTCAGGCCAGAAATGAAAGAAGACTAGATTAGGACAGGATTTGTGTTCAAACTTGAAAACTGGATTAGTCAATGGCCTACTAACAAATTACACCCTTTTGGCCTATTTCAGAGATAAGCTAATTGGATAAATATAAAGATTTTCTGTATGTGCATAAATATGTAAAGTATAAAAGATGATGGGGAATACAGTTATAGGAAAATAATCAGTGTCACTATATTATGCCCTGACGAGAAGTAGAATTACTGCTATCACCCTGAAGTTTTTTTCCCCCCTATAACAGTGTTTTATTCCTCTTATTACACAATATTTTGGATTCATAAAATAACAAATCATTCTACTATTTATCCATTTATAATTACATTTAGTATTGTGCAATGTCCATGAAACAAGTTAGTTGCCTCTTTTTTAATAAGATACAAGTGTACCAACTCCCTTCTATCATAGTCAGAATTCACTTTTTCAGCAATTTGTGCTACAGTAGTTCTTCTGTGGGATTGGACCAGACGGGCTAGCCTTCACTCCGCACATGCATCAGTGAGCCTTGGGCACCCATGACCCTGTCACTGGTTGTCCTTGCTTGGACCAATTTTGATTTGTACTAACCACTGCATATCATGAACACCCCACAAGACTTGCCATTTAGGAGACAACCCAGTCGTCTGGCCATCACAATTAGGCCCTTGTCAAAGTCTCTCAGATCCTTATGCTTGCCCATTTTTTCTGCTTCCAACATATTTTGAGAACTGACCATTCACTTGCTGCCTACTATATATCCCACCACTTGACAGGTGCCATTGTAAGGTGATAATCAATGTTATTCACTTCACCTGTCAGTGGCTATATATACACACTGATCAGCCATAACATTAAAACCACTGAGATTAATGTACACATTAAACCAAATCAATGACTGTCTGTTATTCTCATTAAAGTGTCAGATTTGGGTATTTTGTGTTCATTTACATAACATCCCCATGACTGCTCACCCAGACACTCACTCTCATTGCATCATTATGCAAGTCTCTTAAAATGTTTTCAATTGGTTATAATGACTGGAATGTTAATTAGTAAGTCTAGGTGTACCATTTAATTAGCATAATGATGCTTAGTATCTTGCTAGAACCCCCACCATAAAAAAAAAAACAACAAAAAAAAAACAACAAAAAACAAAACAAAACAAAAAAAACAACATTATGTGTCTCACAACCATGACTACATGCCATATGACATTTGAATGTTTCCAGGCAACCAGAAGTCATGGAAGAACACGCAGCAGTAACACAATTAAAAGGCTGGATGTCTGTAGCCCAGCTAACCACTGCTCTCTGCAGACACTACATGCACTCAGTAAATCACAAATTAAATGGTTGGCAATTGAGCACACAACTGAAATATTTATGCAGTGTAGCCACCATGCTGTTTGCTAATGAGCACTTTCAATCAACTCAAGTAATTGGCTATATGATTAAAAGCATGTCACGCCTCTAAAATATATAGATAAAGTAAACACAAACATATAGACACATTGTCAATAATTTGGAATTTTTAATTAGGGACACAATAATGACATATGAATTATCACTTAAGAATGATAATAATAATGATAATAATAATATCAACAATAATGACTCAGCTTCTGAAGGTTTTTCATTCTATAAGAGTGATGACTTCTTAGATATCAGTGTGACACCATGGATTAACAAAATGACATTCATTGAGCTAAAACAAATTTAGGCTAAATAACTAAAGACATCAGCTACAACATCTACTAACAGCAATGATAATAGGACACAAAATGGCACAAAATGTATGATTTTAATTAAATAAAATGACAAATTTAATGAGATGATATTTAATGAGTTTTAATGTGCAGGGCCCACATACCGGTGCCCTGTGTGAGGAGATGTGAGGTCAGTGGCATCATAAGGATATTCATAAGGCAAGTTTGCTCTCATTTTGCACATGGACTGTCTCTCATACCCATGTGACTCTCAGTCTCAGATGGATGTGTGTACTTCCACTCGCAAAAGACACTTGCCATACATCTGACATTTACTTAAGCTGTAGCTCATCTGTGCCTGTTAATTGCACTCTGTGTGAAGAGCAAAAAAGCCAATGTGAAATGATGCAAATGGTCAATCACAGACATGTCAAAAAGCTTGGGGCTATAGAGAAATTGCAAGGTCAATAACAAAGAAAACGTGTCAGTAAATGCAGTTCTTATTAAATACATACTTCAGTTTCCAAACAAGTAAATGTAAAGAGCATTATGCCATTTTAATAGTAATTGGTTCTAATGAAAAGATGGCTGTGTACAGAATAATTCATGTATAAATGTATACAATTCAACTGTATTCCATTTTTTTGTGTTCACCTGTTTAAAATGTGCAAGTATTAAAAGTGTTGAATGTCTTTGTTAGATGTGAGGAACATTTATATGTGTGTTCCTGATTAATGTGCTGTCATCAGAGTTGCTGTATCCCAATTGAAATTCAGTGTTAAAAGTGAATTCCCAAGATCCATTCTAATGGTTTTTGATGAACTGGCAGCTGGCTGAACATGTTTATGTCATGTTACTTGTAAAATCCATTGAATATACAAACTGGCAAACCAATCCTATATACCAATGAGACATGAGGCTAGTATGAGAGTTTGCTGTAGAAGTTTTATGCTAGTAGGCTACTATAGCCTATGACAAACATTTTTTTTTAAATATGCATGTAATCACATTTCACAAACTGTGTGATTTTTTTTATTTTATAAGAAGATCTGGCATCTTAAATTCCTTAACACTTATCAAATGTGGTATGGCTTATTGCTTTGATAAGGATACTAGTCTGCAAAAAAGTTAAGAATGCTTTTTAGTATTAGGTGTTGTTCAGCTACACAGGGCTTGGAAAATTAGCAACAATTCCCTTAAATCTGTGGTTTACGTATATTGTCAATGCAATAAACGTGCAGATGCTAGTGTATGAGCTTACACATGCATGCATTGACTAGACTTGTGGCACAGTTTGGAGGTTTAATAATCCTTTGAGAGAACCCAAAGTGATCTAAACGGATTTATTTGATTCATTTGATTAAAACAGATGGTTCAAAAGAATAACTGAATTTATCTTGCGATCACTATTCAAAGTATTGAAAGATAGCCGATAATATGTATACCCGGGATCTTCTGATAATGTAGTTACCTTTTTCATTCGTCTTTAGTACATTATGTTTGCTATACTTATAGCAAACATATTTACTATATATATATAGTAAATATAGTATATTTACTGTCCTGTGTATTTATCGTCTTGCACTTGTCTCACACTGTTGTGTATTGTACTTTATGTAGTCTTGTGTACTGTTCTGTGTTCCACCATGGTCCTGAAGAAAGGACATTTCGTTCCAATGTATACAAGCTATTGTGGTGGAAATTTGACAACACTCGCAGACTCGTCCTCTGAGGTGAAAAGATTTATTACAGAAGGATGAATACAGGATAGAAGAAAGCAGGATAGAATAATGAGAGCGCTCTGCTGAACATTTACTATATATATAAAGCGCAGGACACGATACACTTCTATGTACTGATAAGGAGCAGTTTGAGGCAGTTCAAACAGGCTTTGTTTCAGTGTCGAACCCTTAATAGAAAAACATGTTTGTGTCTCTGTAAGCAGATAAACATTCTGTACTAATCTAAATGACATGACATGACCTTCTTTGACATTATCCTCAGATGAACATGAACAAAACAAGAACAAAACTATTACAAAGTAAAAATTAATAATTTCCATCACATTATATAGAGGAATGACAATACAAACCCCATTGACTTGAATTGTTCATCATTAGTAACTGCTTTGTTCTGGTCAGGGGCACAGTGGATTTGGAGCCTATCCCAGAAAGCCCTGGATGTTACGCAAGTCTATCATAGGGCACCATTATCACACATCCACTCACTCATTCACAGTTAGGTCACTTTAACATAGCACTTCCACCTACCAGCATATTTCTGGAAATTGGAGGAAACTGCCGGAACCCCACATGGACATGAAGAGAATATGAAAAACTCCACATGGACAGTAACCTGAGCTCAAGATTGAACCAGGATTGAGGCAGCAACACTACCCACTGTGCCACCATGCTGCCTGGCTACTAGCTTGCTCCTATAAATTTAATTCTAATAAAACTGCAGCTAATGTACCATGACACCATCACAGTTTTATGTTTATGTACATTTATGTATGATCTCTCCTTTACCATCATTACTGCCTGAAAACACTCTCACACAGAAAGAGACACTGTAACTATTTGGCACCTTGGAAGCTTAGTGAACTTAATTAAGACTCCAATCCACAATCCACGGCTGCCACTTGATTAGGTCTTGAAAATGAAATTGGATCCGGCCATTTATGACACAATCACAAATTGTATTATATTAATCATGCAAATCTTTAATTACTTGATTGCTGTGTACCAAAAAGCTATACCCTAATGCTCTGCATGGTGTCATAACATTTGTTGATTAAATAAACAACCTGAGCTTTTATTTATTTATTTATTAGTATTTTACCTTATTAGATGAAGCATTAGGTTGTTTGTATACACAATCCTGATGTTAAATTGAGGTTGAGAAACTCTTTTTTCAAAGACTGAAATATGAGAATAATGCACACCTGGCTAGTGAATAATTAATTTCCAATGATTAATAGGATGCTGTGAGGATGATTAAGTAGCGGCAGTGATGAGGGTGCACGCTTATACCTACAGCATTAATAACATTCACAAAGGGCACCAAACAATGATTATCTATCAAAAAAGTTATTTTAGAATTTTGAGCATTTAATTTTTCATAGAAAGGAAACAATTAAACACGAGGCAATTAACAGTAAATGGCTATTAATAATAATAACACTATTAATAATAAAATAATAAGAATAATAACAACAATAATAATTATGTATTTAATGTTCATTACATATTTAATATTAGTAGCAATAATTTTTTAGTGTTTGTCTGATTTGGGGATAGCTTCTGTTTATTTATTGTTTTGTTTTATTTTGTTTTACAAAAACATTGAGCTGCATATCAATGCATATAAATTTTACATTTACATTTACAATTATTTATTTGGCCTATGCTAAAAAGAAGTGACTTATCATTGAGACAAAACACGTCTGAGCAGTTTTAAGGGTGTTGCTCAAGAACCCAGCAGTGTCTTTGGGCAATATGATCAGTTGCCAAAGCCTAAACCATTGATACTACTACTATTACTACTACTCCTAATAATAATAATAATAATCAACAACAACAACAACAACAACAAAAATAAAATAATAATATGGTGGCACAGTGATTTAGTGGCTAGTATGTTTCTCTTGCACCTCCAAGGTAGGGGGCTCAATTCCTGCCTCTGCCCTGTGTGCGCGGAGTTTGTATGTTCTCCCCATTCTCCGGATTTTCCGGTTTCCTCGCTGAGTCCAAAGACATGCATTATAGGCTGATTGGCATTTCCAAACTATCCATAGTGTGTGTGATTGTGACCTGTGATGGGTTGGCACCCCGTCCAGGGTGCCCCCGCCCTGTGCCCCGAGTTCCCTGGGATAGGCTCCAGGCTCCCCTGCGACCCTGTGTAGGATAAGCGGTACAGAAAATGGATTGCTAATAATAATAATAATAATAATAATAATAATAATAATAATAATAATAATATATCATTATTATTACATAAAATGTTTAAAAGTGTTAGGCTACCTGTCTGTGTGGCATTTCTGTGCGTGTTCTCCCCATTTCCTCTGGGTTCTCCAGCTTCCTCCCACTTTCCTAAAACTCACCCTGACCAGGATAAAACATTTACTGAGATTGAATGAATGAAGGAATGAATGAACAATGATCAGCTGTATTAATGCTGATTGCCTTTACTGAATATTATTGATGATGATGATGATGATGATGATTATTATTATTGTTAGTTTTTAGTAGTAATAGTCCTCAGGTGTGTAAAGCCTTTTTCTGTCATGTGATCCACATATAACCGCTGTAGAAGTGTGTTTATTTCTCGTTATAATGGAGTTGTGTGTGTGGAAGATGCAGACAGAGAGAGATAAATAAATAATAATTATTAGATAGATAAAAAATATTTTTAAAAACAATTATTTATTTATTATTATTGTTGTAATTATAACTATTATTTTTTATTCTATTCTTCTTATTATTATTCTTCCTCTTATTATTATTATTATTATTATTATTATTATTATTATTATTATTATTATTATCATTATTATTATCTCCTTTCTTATTAATATTGATGCTTAGGCAATATTATATGTTAACAATCATGACAATAAAGTACTTTGAAATTGAAAAATAATTGAGAGAGAGAGAGAGAGAGAGAGAGAGAGTGTGTGTGTGTGTGTGTGTGTGTGTGTGTGAGAGAGTGTTAGAAGTAGCTTTTTCCCCCAGTATCTTCAGCCTAAACAGCCTCTGCAGGCAGCGTGTGATGATGAGCCATGACGTGTGAAAAATGATGCAGAACAGATCAGCTGTTATACCGCAGTAAGTGACAGGAAGCATCGCTGCCCCCGTCATCGTGACTTCTGCCTGGAACATGTTGCTTAAAGACTAGTACCTTCTCTCGCCTCATTAACCTATTTCAACAATTATCCAAAATCCACAACGTCTTTGGACAGGACGGCTCACTTTCATTGTTCTCCACGGATTGATTCATTTTATTTTTTGGAGGTTCTTTTCTTTCTCTAACGGATTTGTTCGCCATCAACACCTCACCAGATAAGCGCAGTGATAAGAATCTCGGCTTAAGTCCGGCCAGGGCTGTCACTCAACCATATCCGCGGCTACTGATTGGACATATCTCAATATGCATTTGCATATCCCCGCCCGTCGAGTGGTTCTGCAGTGGTTGGAGAAGGCTTGTGCGAGAGAGCTCTCAAATTGCGCGCACTAAGTTGGAGAGGCTCTGAGACTCCGGAGGAAGATTCGCCTGTTGACTGTCGAACGAGTGAAAAGAACTGCTACATTACACATGTGCGCACGTCTGCTCAAACGGTTTCTCGTTAATAATTTAGCCTGACTTTCTTTGTGCGCGTGAATGTAGCCAATCTTTTTTGTTCATTCCGTTAAACGCAAGGCACAGCCCACAATTATGAGGTGCAGCCATGGCAGGCAAGGGTAAGGCAGCCGCGAGGACGCTGGAGGATTTGACGCTCGATTCCGGTTATGGTGGAGCGGCGGACTCGTTTAGGTCGTCCAGCGTGTCGCTCTGCTGTTCCGACACGCACCCGTCGTTTCCGCATGGGGGAAACTGCTGGCATCTGACCGAATCCATGCACAGCAGACACAACAGTCTGGACACGGTGAACACCGTGCTGGCGGAAGACACGGAGATCCTCGAGTGCTCGGGCCAATGTGCCAAGCTGCCAGAGCTCGAGGAGGTGCCGTGGAGCGTGGCCGAGGTGGAGGGCGCGCTGCGGAAAGACGACGAGGTGGTGCGCTCAGCCGGCGCGTCTCGCGAGATCGTGGCCAAGCTATCGGCGCTGCTGAGCCGCGCGCTAGTCAGGATCGCCCGTGAGGCGCAGCGTCTGAGCCTGCGCTACGCCAAGTGCACAAAGCACGAGGTCCAGAGCGCCATCAAAGTGGTGCTGTCATGGACCATCTCCGCCAACTGCGTGACTGCGGCGCTCGGTGCGCTCTCGCTGTACAACATGAGCACGGGCGATCGCTTCAGCCGAGGCAAGTCAGCGCGTTGCGGTCTCGTCTTCTCCGTGGGGAAGTTCTTCCGGTGGATGGTGGACAGTCGTGTGGCTTTGAGGATCCACGAGCACGCCGCCATCTACCTGACCGCTTGCATGGAGACCCTCTTCCGCGAGGTGTTCGGTCGCGTACAGAGGAGCGCACTCGTGGAAAAGGAGAACGGAGTTCCCAAGCTCACAGTCGAGTCCCTGGAACAAGCGATCAACAACGACTCAGAGCTATGGGGTCTGCTGCAGCCCTACCAGCATCTCATCTGTGGCAAAAACGCAAGCGGTAAGCACCTGAAAGTGAATTTTATACTGTTATTTATTCTGTTGCTGTCCGGCTTGTCACCTGCGCGCAGTGACCCACTCACCATACTAACACAGAGTCATAACCACTGCTTGCGTTGTGCCACCAACGCAATTATTTAGCCGACCTCGGATTGACCTTTATATCAAACTAAACTGATGTGAGTCAGTATTTCTGATTATAGTGACAACTTTGCTACTCCATTAACTAAGACTGCATTCAGATGCTTCTGATGATTGCCTACTTTCCAGTGGGAAGTTGGATATAGGGTGAAAAGGTGGTGATTTCATTGCTACTGAAGGCTGTAACGACCTCACAGCTGCACAGCTAGTGTTGGTGGAATGTAGGCTAAAGCATATCCCTTTATCCACTAAGTTACCCAGTTGAACCTAATTGAGAAATGTAGTTGTTCATTAGCCCAATGGTTAGTGATAACCCCGTTTTGTTAGTCTTAGATACCAATATCAATAGTCTGAGAATCAGCTGGTACTTGATAAAGTGACTGAGACAGGTGGCTCTTATGTGAAACATCAGAGGATTGACAGTTTGTGCGGTGTGTTCAGCGAAATGATGTGTCATCCAAATCAGATACGTTAATGCCATCAGTGGGTCAGATCTGATCCAGTACTGAGCCAGTGTTTACACAGTATTGTCCCTAATACCAACAATCAGCTTTGAATCAGGAGCTTACATTCTGATTAACAATACAAATCACAGTAGTAGTAGAGAGGAAATAAAGAAATCAGTATTTTAACTATTCAAAAAATTCTCTGTATATTAAAATTGACCTAAGTAGTAAAGCCTAGACTACCCAAACATCACCATAAGACATTCACCAACAACAATAGCCACCTCAGTAACCTAAGCAACAGATGCATAAGCCAGTCCCTCCAGGATTCAGTGATTTTGCGATAGCAGAAATGAATGCAAAATCAAGCAAATGCCTCAATATTCTGAGGAACTTGCAATTTTTTTAAATTACCGCAGATTTTCTGGAAATTTGGGCCAAGCCATAGCCACACGCATTCAGCCATAGCCCTCTTCGATTCAAGTGCGTCGAACATGAGTACAGCTAAAAGGCTGCATTTACTAACAAACATCACTGTGAAATATTTGCAGTTTAGTGCAATTCAAGTAGTTTTCTGCAAAAACAGTTGCACAGCAAAATTTGAAAATAAATAAATAAATAAAACGCAGCAAAAGCAAGCATTTTTGGCTGCAACAACCACAAAAAAAACCTTCACGAAATCCTGTATGGACTGATAAGTGGCAGACACCCCGAAGTTGATTATTTTCAAATAACATCATCTTACGAGTGTTTTATTTCTCTTATACGGAAGCAATCTTATAATGACACTGACAATGACAATGCTGTAAAACATCCACAAAACAAGTTAGTTCCTGTTTTCACTTATGTAATAAGAAACTATAAACAGTCCTTCCTTCACCTCGCCAGCCTCTCTTTTTCCTTCTGTTGAAGTTAATAAGACAAAAAAAAATGCAGGTTTTCTTGTTACTGAGAAACTACATAGCTGTCTATCCTGATGTCTTTCCCATGTTGGAAAACATAAAGTTGCAGCTTTTTAACTGTTTGGAAAGCACTGACAATGGAGATTCCTTCCAAAATTTCTAAACAGAAATCTGTCTGTTTAAGATGTTACTATAGAAACAAAAACATATTAGAATGAGCACATTGATGTAAATCATGCCCCTGGTACTACTTTTACCTTATGGTATAGAAAATAATTCAACACCTTCTGACCCTGTCCAGGCTGCCCCCCACCTCGTGCCCCGAGTCCCCTAGGATAGGCTCCAGGCTCCCCTGCGACCCTGTGTAGGATAAGCAGTACAGGAAATGGATGGATGGATGGATGCATAGATGGGTACTGTCTTTTAAACAACTTTTGGTTTCCTCATTTTTTTCTTTTCTAACACGTCAGAACTTGATAACTTGGACCAAATCATAATCCTCCCACATCCACCCGCTGGTATTTACAACCTTGATGGCATGCTGTGTCTAAAGTTTCATCTCAGATGAACATTGTTTCACTGTTTTCTAATGAAACAAGAGCTTAATCTTAAGGGTTATTTGGGTTGTCCTTAACACTGTAGGTTCTTATTTAGCATGATAAGTGTTAATTCTGTACTATAGCTGTTGATTCAGTGTGACAAACTGAAGAGTAAAGTCTGCAGTAAGAGATACGGTTTTATGCGCTCCTGTCATCTGGTAGCATCACTCTGACTTTTTTTTGGATGGAATACATTGTTGCTTTGCTGAAGCGAGAAACATTCACAGCAGGCCTTTTGTTTCCAGCCTTGTTATTTATTTGGACAGTAGAACAGGTGCAAGCTCGCCACTTGCTCTGCTGCATGGTGTACTGCACAACTGCTTCCTACACCTGTTGGACCAGCCATGCTTCTAGTTCATGCAATGCCGGGAACATGTTTCGACATCACGCATTGTAGTCTTGGAGGTTGCTGTCCATTTCTTGCATTTCTCACGCCTGGTGTTACGTCAGTGATTACAAAACAGTGACAAGGATTTAGAGGACTCTTACTCTACCAGGAAGTGAAATTTCATCATTCTTCATATTTTAGAAAGTGTCAGTGAGTATTGTAAAACAACAACAACAACAACTTCGTCCTTAAACATTCAATATTGCTGAATCTGTCATCTCCTCTTTAGCAAGGATGCAATTCAATTATTCAGTAATTCAGTAGTTCAGTGGGGACTAGTACTTGGCCACATTTCAAATAAACAACCGGTTGCGTAGGCACTGCCTACATCAGTGATTTATTCTAACCTGCCGATAGTGATCCACATGGCATTCAGTTGCATGTATAAACAGTAAAAAGGCTGTTTTATTATATACAGTAGATAAAAGACAGCAGTAGCAACACCAGTAGTGTCTTATAGAGGGTGCTCTGAAATATCTGTGCTCTTGAGTATTAACCTGTGGTCATAAACTGGATTTAGAAAGACCCATTTACTGAGAAAGTGCAAACTGAAAAAAACAAAAAAACAAAAATGACGAATCTTATAATTTCCCAGAAAAACATTCTGCTGACATACTGGCTTTTTTTTCTGAGTGCACCACTTGACCTGACATCCAATTAAATTTTTTTTTTTAAATCACAAAACAACTATCAATGCTGAATCCATCTTGAAACCTTTTGCCATTTTTCCTTTAATAAAGCTTGCATATTTAACCTAAATTGCAAATTTGACCTAAAATGATCTGTCTATCACAGGCCCCTGTGGGCCATTATTATTATTATTATTATTATTATTATTATTA